>CAJQZJ010032031.1:14314648-14330765 GCA_907164525.1 Lophiomys imhausi | reverse complement strand
ACACACACACACACACACACACACACACACACACACACACACACACAAACAAAACAAAGCCCAAACACTACTGATCACAAAAAAGGGTTAAATAAACTATCAAGTAAGAAAACACTGCTAAGGTCAATGCAGGAGAAGGATCAAGAACCGCAAGGTAGACAGAAAACATGTAAATAGGTAAGGGAGAGAATCAGACAAAGAATGAGTTTAAGGAACTTCCTGGACCAAAAGAAGAGACAGCACTAATCTTTCTTCAAAGTTAGACAAGCCCTTCACATGGAAATAACTGAACAGCAGCACAGCCAATAAAAGACAAAAGTAAGCTGGACAAAACCCAAGAAGGTTCTAGATTATGTGGGCATTGCTGATTTGGTAAGGATATGAATTTTTATTCAGACTGCAATAGGAAGCCGGAGAATGATTTTAAAGAACGTTAAAATACCAAATGTAAGGGAGGATTTCTTTTTCTATTTCATGTAATAGGATCACAAAAGAAGGGAGGATGTTAGCCATATTCCACATCTAGTCCAATGAAAAGGCCTCCGAGTTTCATCCTTAAACTGTCTCGAGATCTCAACTGCTTTTCTTTAATTCCACTGTCACTATCCATCCATGCTATCCTGCCTTGTTGACACGATTACAACAGTTTCCTAACCTCCTTGCTTTCAACTCTAGGTACATACAGATGTCCCTATCCCTAGCCTTTAAAACTGTGAGACCATGTCATTCATTTGCTCAAAACTCTGCAAGGCTGCCAATTCAGCAAGAGACAAGATTCAAAGAAGTCTGAGGCTCTTCCATAGCTCTAAGTCACTGGGATTGCCTCTTATCCTCAACTCTTCCTCCTAATAATAATAATAGCAATAATAATAATTGGCCCCAACCACACTGAACTGAAAGGATTCTGAAGTTTGGCAAGTATGCTTTTGTTTAGCAAGTGCTGACCCTTTACTGGATAGTGTCCATGAATAGTGTGTATGTCTTTACTTACTCTTCTTCAAACTCTTTATGCAGATCACACCTTCTGAACAGTTATGCTATAAAACGCCCCTGTTAGTTCAATATTCCCATGCATTCCTTTCTCTCTTTGCCCCCACACTCCTTATCATTTTTTAATTAATGCACCCTGAGAGATGCTCATCAGTTAAGTGCGATTGCTGGATAATCAAGTGGGCAGGAGTTCGGATCCTAGACCCCAGTAGGCAAGCTGTCCTCAAAATGGCTGCAACTCCAGCTCTGAGGGATCCAACAACCTTCTTGTGGCCTCCACACTCAAATGCACACACAGACATGTACTCAGACACACATACAAATAAAGTAAACAAATGAGTAAATTTTTGGAATTTAATTAGTGTGTGTTTGTGGTCTAGCGTCACTCAAAGGTGTAGAAATCAGAGGGGAACTTATAAAGTATGTTGCCTCCTCCCATCTCACTGATCAACTTATCACCTTCTACTCCACCTATGTTTACAACCGTATTATGATCTTCTCCCCTAACAAAAACGAGATTCATAAAATCAGAAACTTCTTTTTATTAACGAATGTATCTTAGCTTTCAGCACACAGAAAATGATCACTATGGGAAGAGCAATATTGCTTGAAACAACAAAAATGAGAAATTTTAAATGTTTTAGCAGATAACAAAACTTTATTTTGATAATATCACTGCTGCTAAAATGGGATTTTATGCCGGGCAGTGGTGGCGCACGCCTTTAATCCCAGCACTTGGGAGGCAGAGGCAGGCGGATCTTTGCGAGTTCGAGGCCAGCCTGGTCTACAAAGTGAGTCCAGGACAGCCAGGGCTACACAGAGAAACCCTGTCTCGAAAAAAACCAAAAAAAAAAGGGATTTTATAACATGAGAATGAAATATTATGATAAATATAAAAGGTTTATATTACTGAAAATTGCATGGTATCACTCCCATTGTCTATCAGCACTGGGACTTATGGAATTCATTATTCTAAGGAAAATATTAAAATGCTAAAAGGGTAAAAGCAGAATGTCACAATTGTTGGAGGAAGGTCTTATACATTGGTTCTCAGAGGCTGATTTCAGTGCTCAGAGATCTGGTTACTGCCCTTTCTGAGGCACTCTCTGATTGATTAATTAAAGTCACTCATGGCCAATTACCTGGACAGAAAGAATATAGGAAGGTGGGACTTCCTGTGACAAAGAATAGAACCCTGGGTTTTATACAGAGGAAGCTCTCTTCCCAGCAGGACTCAGAAGCAGCAGCACATCTCAGTGTGAGCTCTGAAGGCTTAGCAAGCCACATGGCTGGTTGGAATTAGGTGATCAGATTCCAGTTGAGAGTCTCCCCAGATAAGGCCTAAGCATTGAAACATTAAAAGGTCTTGGTGTATTTAATTATTGGGAAAAAGGATTTCAGGCCTCCAGCTAAGGTGGTCAGTCCAGCCTGTCCTGCAGGCTCACCAAACCTGCAGGCCTTTCATCACAGGCCTCCTGCTAAGGCAGGCCTACAGGCTTCTTGTCAGAGACCTCCAGCTAAGGCAGGCCTACAGGTTTCCCACTACAGGCCTCCAGATTAGGTAAACCATGTCTGCTGGCCTCCCTCCAAGTCCCAGCAGTTGACCTGCCAGGCCTATAGGCCTCTAGCTAGGGCCTCCCATGCCACCAGCTGCTCCACTGGCATAGTATAACAATTTATAGTTATTAATAAATATCATGTTAATAAGGTTTCAGTTTCACACAATCACTAAGAAACAGAAAAATTAAAGACATAAACAATATGGATAATACAAGAAATAACTCAATCACCATTTAAGCCATGTGAAATATTCTATTTTTATTTAAAAATATATTCTTAAAATTTATGTGTATGTGTGCATCACAGGCATACATTGCAGTGACAGATTCCCTGAAACTAGAGTTACAGAGAGTTATGAGGGGCCTTGTGGGTGTAGGGAACAGAATCCAGGCTATCTTCAAGAGCAGGACATACCCTTAGGCTCTGAGCCATCCCCATGGACCCCACAATGAAATATATTTATTTATTTCTTCAAGTTACATCTCATCTCAGTCATGGTCCCACCCTCTACCCTTTTTACCCCTCACCCTCCTATCTGCTTTTTTTTTTTTAATTTAAGGTGTATCTTTTTCCCCCACAACAGCTCCCCCTTTTAGTCCAATAAAAGGCTCTTTTTCTTTTCTTTTTTTTAAAGATTTATTTATTTATTTTACATAGATGAGAGCTCTATCTGCATGTACCCCTTCATCCTGCAAGGGAGCATCAGATTCCAGTATAGATAGATGGTTGTGAGCCACCATGTGGTTGCTGGGAATTGAAATTCAGACCTCTGGAAGTACAAACAGTGCTCTTAATTGTTGAGGCATCTCTCCAGCCAAAGGCTCTTTTTCTTATAGTGATAAATATAATACAAAACAATAAGAACAATTAGGCCACAATTATGAAAATTATAAGGTGTAACATACATTCCCAATGTCCAGCCCATACATAGCTGGCAACTGATATTGATTAATAGATTAATATCCTATTATTTATGTATCTCAATGAGTTTAAAGTTCTATACCTAACTCAGTTTCCATCCTAACTTAGAAAATCCCCTTAATTCCTAAACAACTTAAAATTTAACTGTGAGAGCTGGGGGGGGGGGGATAGCTACAACATCTCAGAAATATAAATAAGCTGAGCAACATCCTGAGAAGTGTGAACCCAGGGACTAGTGGGGGTCCTCATGGGACCCTCAGACCCTCAGGTATACAGACCTACCCAGGCCACTGGGGTTGGGCCGGCAAGCAGTGCTGCAAGGTCCCCAGGCAGCAGGGAGCACCAGAACCCAGGCCTCAGGCAGCTATGCACAAAACCCAGCAGGGAACCCAGGCAGTGGGGCACAGCTCACCACAGACCCAGGCAGCTGGGAGCAGCCTGCTGGAACCCAAGCAGCAGGGCACAGCATTGCACTCAAGGCAGGAAATCATCAAACTTAGGCTGAAATCAACAACTTAGAAACAAAAAGAACAATACAAAGAATCAATGAAAGCAAGAGTTGGTTCTTTGAGAAAATCAACAAAATAGACAAACCCTTAGCCAAATTAACTAAAAGGCAGAGGGAAAAAAAAACCCAAATCAACAAAATCAGAAATGAAAAGGGAGAAATAACAACAGACATTGAGGAAATACAGAGAATCTTTAGGTCCTACTTTAAAAATCTGTACTCCACCAAATTTGAAAACCTAAGTGAAATGGACAATTTTCTTGATAGATTCCACCTACCAAAGCTAAATCAAGATCAGGTTAACAGGTTAAACAGCCCTATAACCCCTAAGGAAATAGAAACAGTCATTAAAAATCTCCCGACCAGATTTTGATTTAGTTTTGGTAGGTGGAATGTATCGAGGAAACTGTCCATTTCGCTTAGGTTTTCAAATTTGGTGGAGTATAGATTTTGAAAGTAGGACCCGAATATTTTCTGGATCTCCTCGATGTCTGTTGTTATTTCTCCCTTTTCATTTCTGATTTTGTTGATTTGGGTTCTTTCTCTTTGCCTTTTAGTAAATTTGGCTAGGGGTCTGTCTATTTTGTTGATTTTCTCGAAGAACCAACTCTTGGTTTCATTGATTCTTTGTATAGTTCTTTTTGATTCTAAGTTGTTGATTTCAGCCCTAAGTTTGATGATTTCCTGCCTTCTGCTCCTCTTGGGTGTGTTTGCTTCTTTTTTTTCCAACTCACCCAGCTTAGCTGATAATTCACTAATATGAGCTGTCACAATTTTCTTTTTGAATGCACTTAGTGCTATGAACTTTCCTCGTAGCACAGCTTTTATTGTATCCCATAGGTTTGGGTATGTTGTGTCTTCATTGTCATTGGATTTTAAGAAGTCTTTGATTTCCTTCTTTATTTCTTCCCTGACCCAGTGGTCATCCACTAAGGAGCTGTTCAATTTCCATGTGTGTGTAGGCTTTCTGTTGATTCTTTTGCTGTTGAAGACCAGCTTTATTCCGTGGTGGTCTGATAAGATACAAGGGGTTATTTCAATTTTCTTGTATCTGTTGAGGCTGTCTTTGTGTCCAACTATATGGTCGATTTTGGAGAAGGTTCAGTGGGGTGCTGAGAAAAATGTGTATTCCTTTGTGTTTGGGTGAAACGTTCTGTAGATGTCTGTTAGGTCCATTTGTTTCATGATCTCTGTTAGACTCACTATTTCTCTGTTTGGCCTCAGTCTTGATGATCTGTCAATTGTTGTGAGTGGGGTGTTGAAGTCTCCCACTACTAATGTGTTGTGATCGATGTGCGATTTAAGTTTTAGAAGTGTTTCTTTTACAAAAGTAGGTGCCTTTGTATTTGGGGCATAGATGTTCAGTACTGAGATTTCCTCTTGATGAATATTCCCTTTAATGAGTATATAGTGCCCTTCTTTGTCTTTCTTCATTAACTTCAGTTGGAAGTCTGTTTTGTTCGATATTAGGATGGCTACTCCTAATATCTTAGCTGAACGCTAAGACCGTTCAGCTCTACACAATGCCCCAGCCAGAACCTCAGTAAAGCCTGGAAGTTCAGCTTCTGCCTACAAACTCCTTAGGTCATCTAAACAGCTGAGAACAGAAGGACTGAACATAAAAGGATTGTATAAACATTTTTAACCATTTTTCCATTTTGGTTTGGGCCCCAAACAGGTTTACTACGACCCAAATCAGCAGGAAGTCATTTTAAGAGAGCGACGTCCCATACCCAGAGGGTGGGGAGGGTGTTTCTCCGCCCCCCCCTTTTTTCGGTTATTTGAAGGACAACTGAAATCACTGTTATTTAGGGGAAGAGATTACAAGTTGTTAAATGGTCCTGTTTAATGGGTTTTGGAGGTTAGACCCAGGGTATTCCTTCTTTCCTTTTTCTGTATCCTTCTTTATCTCCTATGTAGGAATGCACGGACGAGAGAAAAATCGAGACACAGCACAGGAAGGATCAAGAAGAAAGATCACATTATCGAATATGCCCTTATACCCTTGTATATTGATACAAAATTAATAGTATATTTGGCTAAAGTGGTATTGACCATTGTTTATTGTGCAAAAATAGGATTGTATTGGTCTACGTCAGTATTGATATTTGTATATTGATACAAAACTAAGATTATAGTTGGCCACAATGGTATTGACCCTTGTATATGGACGCAATATTAAGATTGTATTGGGCCGCATAGGCATTGATCTTTGTATATTGATACAAAATTAAGAGTATATTTAGCCACATTTGAATAGATCTTTGTATATTGATACAAAATTTAAGGTAACGCTTCCTAATGGTATCGTACCTAGAGATACTTAAAAATGAAATGTGGCCGGGCGGTGGTGGCGCAGGCCTTTAATCCCAGCACTTGGGAGGCAGAGGCAGGCGGATCTTTGTGAGTTCGAGGCCAGTCTGGTCTACAAAGCGAGTCCAGGACAGCCAGAGATATTCAGAGAAACCCTGCCTCGAAAAACCAAAAAAAAAAAAAAATGAAATGTGATGTTCTGGCCTCTTGATACCAACCGTCTTAAACTGTTTAGGATAGTTAAGAAAAACAAACTCCTAGTCATGCATGCATGTCACCTTGTTAGCTACTAAGACAGTCTATCACAGATATTCTCTAAGCTACTCAGTAATCAAGTTGTTAAGAGACAAGCAACATTTGCTTATCTAAATACAAGAGATAGATAGGGCATCTTCAAAAACCCCAAGAGATCTGCAGAATATGGCATTCAAAGATGTGGTCTTAAATTAAGATTTTTTTCTTTGATATCGTGACATATCAGCTCCTGACAGCACCCCCTATTCTACTCCAAGTAGAAGAAAAGCATCAAAGGATCTCCAATGTGAGATGGTTGAATTAGTGGCAAGCCTATCTCTTGACATGTAAAAACTCCTTGCTTCAACTGCAGACAGACTGCTGTCCAAAAAGGACAAAACTTGGTAGCAGGGAAGTCGACAGCCTAGCTCTGCCAAGACAGGGTAGGTTAGTCCTTCACAATCCCTGCTCTACAATAAATGTCTGTCAGAGAAACAGGACCAAAAGGCTGAAGACTGATGCTGGAATGTATGGAGAGAAAATGGGAACTGTCCAGGTAGTCACTGGTTTGTCATTTCTTAGTATTGGAAGCTGCAGGCCCTGCACTTCCTATACAATCAGATATATTTATCCTTCTCAGCTCTCTGAGGTGGTTGAAGAATAGACAGCTTGAGTCTCATAGCTAAATTTTGAGTTGTTTAGGAATCAAGAGGGCGTTCTAGATCTAAGAAGATGGTTATAATAGTGATGCAAGTTAGTATGAAAACTAAGTCAGTTATAGAACTTTAAACTCATGGAGATGGTTAGAAGGTAGAAGGTTAAAGTCAGGGGCCAAATATGTATGAACTGGACATTGGGAAGGTATACTGGGCCATTTAACTCTCATAAATGTGGCATATTTAATTCTGCTGTTTTGTATAGAATTTACTGTTATAAGAGAAAGAACCATTTGTTGGAATGAAAAGGGAAGCTGTTGGGGGGGGAAGAGGGTGGAAGGGTGGGACAGGAAGGGGGAATAGGGAAGGGTTTGCGACTGAGATGTAACTTGAAAAAAAAAATAAAGTACTTAAAAAAAAAATCTCCCAACCAAAAAGAGCCCAGGGCCAGATGGTTTCAGCACAGAATTCTACCAGACCTTCAAAGAAGACCTAATACCAATACTCTTCAAACTCTTCCACAAAATAGAAACAGAAGGAACACTGCCAAACTCATACTATGAGGCCACAGTCATACTGATTCCTAAACCACACAAAGACCCAACAAAGAAAAAGAACTTCAGACCAATTTCCCTCATGAACATCGATGCAAAAATACTTAATAAAATACTGGCAAACCGAATCCAAGAACACATCAAAAGTATCATATGCCATGATCAAGTAGGCTTCATCCCAGGAATGCAAGGATGGTTCAACATATGAAAATCCAGCAACGTGATTCACCATATAAACAAGCTGAAAGAAAAAAAAAAAAACACATGATCATCTCGCTAGATGCTGAAAAAGCATTTGACAAAATCCAACACCCCTTCATGCCAAAAGTCCTGGAGAGAACGGGCATACAAGGACCATACCTAGAAATAATAAAGGTAATATACAGCAAGCCATTAACAAACATCAAAGTTAATGGAGAGAAACTTGAAGCATTTCCTCTAAACTCAGGGACAAGACAAGCATGTCCACTTTTGCCATATCTCTTCAACAAAGTACTTGAAGTTCTTGCTAGAGCAATAAGACAGCTAAAGGAGATCAAGGGGATACAAATTGGAAACAAAGAAGTCAAATTATCCCTATTTGCAGATGATATGATGGTATACATAAGCAACCCCAAAAATTCCACCTGAGAACTCTTATGGCTGATAAACACCTTCAGCAAGGTGGCTGGATACAAAATTAATTCAAAAATCAGAAGCCCTTCTTTATACAAAAAATAAATAGGCTAAGAAAGAAATTAGGGAAACAACAATAGCCACAAACAATATAAAATACCTGGGGTAACTCTAACCAAGCAAGTGAAAGACCTATATGACAAGAACTTCAAGCCCTTGAAGAAAGAAATCGAAGAGGACATCAGAAGATGGAAAGATCTCCCATGCTCATGGATAGGTAGGATCAACATAATAAAAATGGCCATCCTGCCAAAAGCAATATACAGATTCAATGCAATTCTTATCAAAATATCACCACAATACTTTATAGACCTGGAAAAAACAATTCTCAACTTCATATGGAATAACAAAAACCCAGAATAGCTAAACCAATCCTGTACAATAAAAAAAACATCTGAAGGTATTACCATCCCAGATTTCAAGCTGTACTCAAGAGCAATCGTAATAAAAACAGCATGGTATAGAAACAGACCAGTGGAACAGTGGAATTGAATTGAAGACCCAGAAATGAACCTACACACTTATGGTCACTTATTTTTTGACAAAGAAGATAAAACCATACAGTGACAAAAGGATAGCATCTTCAACAAATGGTGCTGGTTCAACTGGATGTCAACATTTAAAAGAATGAAATTAGACCCATACTTATCATCTTGTACAAAAAATTTAAGTCCAAGTAGATCAAAGACCTTAACATAAGGCCTGACACACTAAATCTATTAGAAGAGAGTGGGGAAAACCCTCGAACTCATAGGCACAGGTGACAACTTCCTGAACAGAACACCAACAGCTCTGGATCTAAGACCAACAATCAATAAATGGGACCTCATGAAACTAAAAAGCTTCTGTAAGGCAAAAGACACTGTCATTCACACAAATAACAGCCTACAAATTGGGAAAAGATCTCCATCAATCCCACATCTGACAGAGGGCTAATATCCAAAATTTACAAAGACCTCAAGAAATTAAATGCCAAGAAGCCAAATAATCCAATCAAAAAACGGGGAACAGAGCTAAACAGAGAATTCACAAAGGAGGAGTGCCTAATGGCTGAGAGACACTTGAAGAAATGCTCAACATCCTTAATCATCAGAGAAATGCAACTCAAGACAACTCTAAGATTCCATCTCACACCTGTCAGAATGGCTAAGATCAAAAACTCAAATGACAGCACATGCGGGCGAGGTTGTGAAGAAAGGGGAACACTCCTCCATTGCTGGTGGGAGTGCAAGCTTGTACAACCACTATGGAAATCAGTCTGATGATAATCTTACAAAACTTGGAATAGCTCTACCTCAAGACCCAGCCATACCACTTCTGGGTATACATCCAAATGATTCCTCACCAAATCACAAGGAAACTTTCTCATCTATGTTCATAGCACCCTTATTTGTAATAACTAGAAACTGGAAACAACCCAGATGTCCCTCAACCGAGGAATGGATAAAAAAAAAAAAAAACTGTGGTACATCTACACAATGGAATACTACTCAGCCATCAGAAACAACGAAATCATGCAATTTGCAGCCAAATGGATGGAACTAGAAAAGCTCATCCTGAGTGAACTAACCCAGACTCAGAAGGATGCACATGGCATCTATTCACTAATTGGATTTTAGCCATATAGTACAGGATAACTATACTACAACCAATGTACCAAAGGGAACAGGAACATAGACTTTTGTTTCTTGTCAATGAGACACTTTGCCCTAGTGGTGCTGCTTTGGAGGTCCCCAGTGTATGAGGACGCTCTTTGCTCTCATATGACTGCTGAACTTGGGTGGGGGATTGCTATGAAGGGACACTCCACTCCAGAGGAGTTCGATTGAAGCAATAGAGGGTAGAGGGTAGGAAGGTGGGACTGGGAGGGGTGGAAAGAGGGCACTGTGAGGAAGATGTAACTTGAAGTAATAAATATTAAAAAATAATTTTAACTGGGAGACTCTAACTATCTAGTCTTCAACCACATTAGAGACATGAGAAGGATACATATATCTGAATAAACAGGAAGTGCAGAGTTGGCAGCTTCCAAAACTAAGAAATGATAGATAACTGGCTGCCTGGACAGTCCCCAGTATTTCTCAATACATTAGAGCCTTCAGTCTTTTGGTCCAGTATCTCTGACAGACATTAATTGTAAAGTAGGAATTATGAAGGACTTGTCCCATCCTGTCTTGGCAGAACTAGGCTATCGACTGACCTGCTTCCAAGTTTCATCCTTTTTGGACAGTATTTTGTCTACAGTTGAAGCAAAGGGTTTCTCTTGCCCAGTGACAAGCTTGCCGCTAATGCAGCCATGTCCAAACTATGAAATATTTTAATAGAAAACAATTTATCTTTCTTCCTCTCCCTCATCCCACAGGCTTGTATGCATCCCTTCACCTTTTGCCTCCACTCCCCAATTTCTGAGATTGAGAGGAAGTGCACCATCACACATGATGTCATATTTACAGAGGTGACTGGAATAATTCATGTATGAAATAAAAATATATTTAAGATTTGGGAAATAGATTAAAAAGTTATTTGGCAAAATGTTGATATGTATTGCTACTACTAAATGTGTATAGCTACTAAATGTGTAGCTAACAAGAACATGAGGATTAGTACATCATTTTTACTTCTGTGTATTCTTGAAATTTCTTCAATAAAAAGTTAGAGAGTAAGAATATAAGATGAAAATCATGATGTAAGATGAAAAGTCAAACATTTATCCCCAAATGTTATTTATTAGTTTAAAAAATGCTGATGTGTATGGTAATTCACACCTTTAATCCCAGCACTGGGGAGGCAGAGACAGGCAGATTTCTTTGAGTTCAAGACTAGTCTGGTTTACAAAATAACTTTCAGTCAGGGCTACAAAATGAGAAGTTGCCTTTCAAAAATTATATTGCCCCCAAAGACAACCTTTAAATTACCATGTGAGTAAAGGAAAACATCAGTATAGCTCCCAGTTCTCCTGGGAGCCTGCTTTGTCAAAAGCCAATTCTGAAAAGGACGAGTGATAAGGGTAGGGAAGGAGGATTTTTCACTAGGCAGCACACTGCATTATTTACAATTGTCATCAAAACAATTTCCCCCTTCATACTTTTACAAAAATGTAAAATGAAATAAAGCAGGAGGAAAAGAAGAAACCCAGAAATACCATGAATTCAGTTATTCATTCCAATTAACTTTAGATAGGAATAGACCTTCCAACTGTGGCATGAACATAAAATACTATAAAATACATCTTGTAGTCTTGAACCATTCTTGAAAGGAAGAAAATGTTAATGGAACTAGTTGTCACAGGATAGTAGCCATTAGTACAGTGAATCCACAAACATAGGCAATAGTACATATACTCTCCATATGAGTACAAAATGCAAACACTTAAAACTCTGAGAAGCCTGGACATAAGCAGCGAGTCAGCAGCATTAGGAGACAGACAAGTCATATTGGTTTGATTCTGTATTGAGGATGCTACTGTTAATGAGATGTAAATGAGGATGCCACAGTCTTTCAAGAAGTTCCCAGTGATCACTCTCAAGGGCGCTGCTGAGATGTTTAGGCCATACCACATCGCACCACCTCTCCAAATGGCGACTATACTTTGAGCTGGACTGTCCTCAGGTGTAAACAGGAGTCACTGTATTGCAGCGTGCTGAACGGAAGGCTATGCGAATCAAAAGATATTCACCAAAGCATATTCTACATACTCTGCAGTCCATGCTTTAGTCTGCCCCTATGCATTGCTGTAAAACAGTTAATTTTTAAAAACAGTAAATGGTACGGACACTTTGACAATAAACATACGTATTCTTATCTGCCTAGAGGGGATTACAGCTTAAAGAAGAAGGGACTAGGAAACAAAACCACTGAGAGCACTACAAGGGAAGCATAGACAAAAGATTCTGAAAACAGCAAGTAGTTACAGGAATGATGAAAGGTCAGAGAGAAAAATGGTAGATATGCTGATCCTTGAAGAACAAAGATTTTCACCAGATTGAAAACAAGAAAAGTAAACTATGGTGGATTATGCACAGAGGACTTTATAGGTTCAAAACCAGAGGAATAGTCTGGTCATGGCTTACATAGGAAATTAGAAAACATGGTATCCAGAAGAGCATATTTTGTGAAGGACTGACTATGACACTGAGAAGCAGGATGAGATTAGGCAGTTAAACACCAAATCTGCATTTCAGAAAGATAACTTACAACAAAGTACAGAAACCCAACACACCGTGGGGAGATAATTCTGCAAGTCTCTCACAGTTCCATAGTACTTGTATGCAATTTGGGCCTGGACTTTCTTAAGACATTTGTGTTAGTAACAAGCCTTAATAGATGAAAACAGTGTCTTCACTAAGAAAAGAGGTTGGGCAACTTAAAATACTCCGAAAGGGCTGGAGAGATGGCTCAGCCGTTAAAGGCTAGGCTCACAACCAAAAATATAAAATACTCCGAAAGAGGCTTGGGGCTGGGTGTTCCTAGAGTTGGGATTCCTCCTCCATAAGCAAACTCTACCAGCCAGACTCACCTTCATGGTTCCCCTGGTGACTGCAGAGCCAAACTGACCCAGCAGGACAGATGCCGAAGTTGTACCCAAACTAAAAAAAAATTCCATTGTCTTTGACCCTGGAGGCTTTTTGCCTCTGTAGGCATCTGTGAAACTGACAGGCTAATCTGCCAGGTTACAAAATGCAGGGTAAGCCGGGCGGTGGTGGCGCACGCCTTTAATCCCAGCACTTGGGAGGCAGAGGCAGGCGAATCTTTGTGAGTTCAAGGCCAGCCTGGTCTACAAAGTGAGTCCAGGACAGCCAAGGATACACAGAGAAACCCTGTCTCGAAAAACCAAAAAAAAAAAAAAAAAAAAAAAATGCAGGGTAAAATGCAAGCTACTTCACTTAATGAGAGAAAAAGCTAAGACAGACACAGTAAGAACAGTTCTAGGCTACTTGGTATTATAGGAATGACAAAGGATCCCAACCATAATGGAGCCCAGGAAGACAGGAAATAGAGGGAAAAAACCATCTTACAGAGGCAGAAGGAATAAATCCTAGGGCTTAGTAGTTGAAGTAGGGAAAGGGAAGCTTGAGTGTAACTTTAAAGTCTCTGATTGGATGACTGATGGACAGTTCTATAAGTAACAGGGACAGACAGTGTAAGGACAGAACATTGTGAAAATCCAGAAAGAGGTGGGATGAGTTCAAATGCACAGAATTATAAGGGCAGTTTTTTCAGTTAGAAAAAAAAATGCAGACATAAATACTAAAAAACTGGAAGATGCAGACAAAAGTCAGAGGGGGAAAAACAAAAACAACCTACTGGGCAATAGTAAATCACAAAGAGGGGCCTGTAGATCAGGCTGCTGGCCTGTCAGGAGAATCCACAGGCAACTCAATCACCACAATACTGAGATGTTATTTGTATCTTCTCAATAAGGATGCATTGGCTTTCACAATACAAATTCACGCTGGTGCTTAAGAAAGAATAAAGGCAACATGTACTCACGTTAAGACATTAATTTTGCAAGAGGCAGTAAAGTTCATAGAGGTGTATTAATTACTGACCCTCAAATGCACACTCAGAGTTGAAAACAAGAAGTGAGGATGAAGTACAGTAGCTTCCTACACAAAAACACTCACGAGGGTGAGTTTCTACACGAGTAGCTGCTTTTTCATGGAAAACTATTTCTATTTGAAATGATCACTGGCAGACAAATGATTGTTATTCAGGCTTAGACATTTGGCAGACATTTTCTTGGAAAAGAAAAGAGTCAGCCTTTTACGTAAAAAAATACTGTCAAGGTTTACTGCTAATAATAAAATTTGATCTTTCATTTGAAAATTATAATCATGTAAAAGCCATATCTACCACAATGATATTCTCAATACTTAAAATTATTTTCTTGAGATTGGTAGTGGTATGGAAAAATGACATATTTTACATTACCAATATATGCATAATGTAATAAATAAAAGAATTTACAAATGACCAGTGTATTATGGTAAGAAAAAGAATCACATACATGCAAAATCTAACAATATGCATTAGATCACCTAAATACACACATTTAACAGCTTTTGTGAGATATAGTTTACACACTCATTTAAAGTGAACAATTCAAGTGTTTTAAGTAGCCAGAGTTGCACAAAAAAAATCACAATTTTATGTATTATAATATATTGTAACAAAACAAAAGCTGAAAGAACCCAAAACCCTCGGTTTATAATTACTACATTCCAAAATATTTTTATAAGACCTAGGAAAATACTTTCTGTCCATAAAAATATGACTCTTCTAGATATCTCAAAAATAACAAAGTATAAAATGAACACTCTGTGACTGGCTTCTTTGATTTAGGATAATTTCAAATTTCACTGACATAGCAAGCAGCAGTCCTTCCTTTGTTGAAGATATGAATACTCCAAATTTTGTTCATTTAATAGTTGATGGACAAATGAGTTGGTTCCATCATTACCCTATTACAAATGGTGCTGCTATAAAAAGGTGTACAGGCAGAGAAGGGGAAATAGGCACAAAGTCCCACTCCTAACTAAGAAGCTATTTACAAATGACATATGCTAACAGAGGCAAGATCAGGTTTCTCTAATGAAGTGTCACTGGGTATATCAACCACACTCCAGGGTTGGCCTCATGCTCTGCCAATACAAAATGGACTCTATTTTCTGTGTGTGTCTGTTGCTGTTATTAGTGTTCTGTGGTTGTTGTTTAGGTTTGGTGGGGTTTTTGTTTGAAGGACGACAAAGAATATAAATTTGGCTGATTAGGGAAAAAGGAGGATCTAGAAGGAGAAATATGGTCAAAATATATGAAAATTTAAAAAATCGTGTACATTTAAAATTTTTTCATTTATATTCATAGCAGACTGTTAGATAACTTGGCAACTCTATGTTCAAACACTCAAGCACTACCAAGTTAGTTTCCAGAGAAGCTACACCTTGTAATAAACATTCTCACGAGAGTGTATGTGTATATCCATGTCTGTATAAACTTTCCAGAATCACTGTCATTCTGCTAACACCCATCCTAAACAGATACACAAAGTTATCTTATCATGGCTGATTTCATGATAGCTAGTGGGGTTACCTACCCATCCTTCCATGAGGTTACTGCTATATCTTCTTTTTTTTAATAATTTATTTTTTATTTCTTCAAGTTACATCTCAATCACAATCCCCTCCCTACTCCCCCCTCCAGTCCCACCCTTCCACCCTCCTCCCCCTCAGCCCCACCATCCTCTTCCCTTCTTTTTTTTTAGTTTAAGGTATTTATTTTTCCCCCCAACAGCTCTCCCTTTCAGTCCAAATAATGGTTCTTTTTCTTATAACTATAAATACAATACAAAACAACAGAAATAAATAGGCCACGATTATAAGAGTTATATGGCTTAGCATACATTCCCAATGTCCAGTCCATATGTATTTGGCACCTGACTTTAACATTCTACTATCTAACCATCTCCATGAGTTTAAAGTTCTATATCTAACTCAGCTTTCATACTAACTTGCCTCATAATTTTAAAAATATCTTCTTAGATCCAGAACACCCTCTTGATTCCTAAACAACTCAAAATTTAACTATGAGACTCTAGCTATCTATTCTTCAACCACCTCAGAGACCTGAGAGGGATAAATATATCTGATTATATAGGAAGTACAGGGCCTGCAGCTTCCAAAACTAAAAAATGACATACCAGTGGCTGC
>CAJQZJ010032031.1:14299165-14314093 GCA_907164525.1 Lophiomys imhausi | reverse complement strand
TGGACTGAAAGGGGAAACTTCTGGGGGGAAGAGGGTGGAAGGGCGGGATAGGAAGGGGGAATAGGGAGGGGTTTGTTACTGAGATGTAACTTGAAGAAAAAAAATAAAGTATTTATAAAAAAAAAAAAAGATTTTGGATAGATTCATAATTGCCCAACCATCACCACAATCAGTTTTAAGGACTTTTTCACTAAGAGGAAAGCCTGTGAGCAGTACCAGTTCCTCCTCAGTCTTCCCATCACTCCTAATGCTAGGCTGATGTTCCCAACATGCAAACACGACACATAGTACAAGTTCACCTGTAAATTCTGAAGTCATAACAGTACATATTTATAAGGGATTTAACTTTTAATGTACTTTTAAAAATCATGTGTAACTTTAAAAAGAAAACAACATGATCAAAAATGATTACTATCATTTACTATTTACTAGTATTGGTAAAACTGTCCTGAGGCCAACAATTTAACCTATCTCCTTAATATACATTACAGAAAATTATGTTGAAGTCAATCCATTTCTTAGTCACACATATTCCAAATTCACCTATAATCATAACTTATTAGGACAATTGCATGTCAAAAAATTAAAGAAACATCCTACCCCATTAAAAAGTTCAAAGGTGTCATTGTTAAAATTTCGGAATGCTGACTCAAAATAAATTTTTTGTTGTTGTGTTTTGTTTTTTGTTTTGTCTTTGTGAGACAGGGTTTCTCTATGTAACACAGTCCTGGTTGTCCTGGACCCGCTTTGTAGACTAGGCTGGACTTGAACACACTGAGATATGCATGCCTCTGCCTCCCAAGCGCTGGGATTAAAAGCATGCACCAGAGGAGAGCAGGGAGGGGGCTGTGAACAGGATGTAACTTGAATAAATAAATACATGTTGAAACTAAAAAAAAAAAGTGTACTTCACCATGCCTGGCTAATTGCTAAATACTTAACAAGACAACAATTTGATCAAAATGAAGGCTATTTCATCTAGTTCTAGTTTCTAAGAAATAATAATTGTTACCTAGGAATTAACTAAGAAAATTAACATACTATATTTTATAAAAGTTGATTTATTCTATGATTAAATAATGAGTTGAAATCAAGTTCTAACACATTATTTAATGTTACATGAATACAATTTCTAATTAAGGTAAACAGAAGTGGGGAAAGAGATATTCTTATTGTCCTAATCTTAGTGGGAAAACATATGCGTTTTTTTTTGAAGTAAGTATAATATTATTATTGATTATAGATATTAGTTAGAGGGCAGAAGGCTCCCCTCTACTTCCAGGAATGCAGAGAAATTTTATGAGGATTGGATGGTAAATTTAGTCAAATGCTTTTTCTGAGCTTAATATGGTATACACATGATTTTTCTAAGTTCAGACTGAAAGTAAATCTACTATCTGTTGTGTCATTTTGCCAAAAACAACAAAAAGAGCCTCACAATCCATCAGTCTCAGCAAGTAAAAACAGACATTTGCTTAATGGCAGCAAACTATGAAAACATATACCTGATATTTATCAAACAATTCTAACTATCAATTAAAAACAGCACTGTAACTCAAGCCTAAACAAAGTATGTGTATCCCACATATTCACTCTGTAAGGCACTTCCAGTCTTCTAGCTCGGGGGAGCATTGAACACCATATCAACAGAATGCCTGAGGAATAGTTTAATTAGAAAAATCAGCATCAAAGATCATAGAAAGGCAAAAACATGGCACCAAACTACAACAACAAAAAAACCCATTTCTTTACTATAGCTGAAATAAGTAGGCAGAGCCCATCACCAGTTTTTGAGCACAGAATTAAAACAACTACAATTTTCTGTTGCTCTGACTATTTGTAAACTATTGCAAAAACCAACCTGAGTACTGGATTTACAACAATGTTAATGAGTAAGTGAACTCACAAAATGAGAATAGACTACACACACACACACACACACACACACACCATGGTCTTTGACAAAATTCTAAGTAAAGATTTGTAAACATTTTAGAGGAAGAAAAGAAAATAACCCCATACTTTTAGTGGACTTATGGAAACCCTAAAGTCCTTTTCAATCAAGTCCATGAACTATGGTTTTAGATTGCCAGGTTGGGCTAGGAGGATACCTCAGTGGCACAAGAATTAGTTAACATGTTTGGAGCTTTGAATCCATATACCTCCATCCATAATAAGCAAATACCCAGAAGCAGAAAACTGATTATTGTATGTCAAGTCTGAAGGGAGAAGAGAAGGGAGAAAGAACCTCTTCACAGGCACAGGACTGATGTTTAAAAGGACTGTGAATATAGTGACTGTCAATGAAACTGTATAATTCACAATGATGTATTTCATGTATAATGAATTTTACATAAATTAAACAATATATAAAAGAAAGCCAAGGTTGCTTTTAGTCTAAATAGCATACGCTACATACTATCTAGAAGAATCTAAAGAGAGTAATAAAACAAGCTTTGAGAAGATTTTTAGCACTGACTGTTGGGCAGTCAGACTAGCTGTTAGAAATAAAAAGGAAAAGTATTCTGTAACAACATAAGAGAAAAAACTGGAGCAAGGGAGAAAAGAATGTCAAAGAAGGGTTTGCTAGAAATGGTGATCCCAGGGCAGATTTTTATATGACTCCTGGGGAGATGAAGCAGAGAACATTACAAATCCCACACTCCAGCTACAGAACAGAATTCACTGGAAAAAAGCTGGAAGTCTTTTGGTAAGATCACAAAAGTAGAATAACCTTGGGAGAAGATTTAAGGAAGAGGAAGAGAAACACTGGCCGAGCAGGAAGAGCAGGGATTGGCAGCCATGGGAAAGGATGGAGATGAGCCAGGAAAGGAGGAAACTTTAGAGGGAAAGGTGGAAACTTTAGAGGGAAAGGTAGCCCAAAAGAGAATAAAGAGAGAAGAGGTTTCAATATAGTAGTGGGGTGCACACTGGCTGATGCTACAGACAAGCCAAATGGAGTAAGACTGAAAATTGGTCAGTGGACTTGGCATCTGAAAGGTGGTTCCAGCCAGCAGGTTTCAGAGAAGGGGTGAGAACAGTAGAGCAGACAAGGAAGTGTGGACCACATTTTCTAGAGAATCAGCTAAAAGGGAAAGAAGAAGGATAAGGACATGCAGGAGAGGTGTTTTCTTGCTTTGTGGTGATTTGGGAGCATATTTATAGCACAGTAGTGGCTATGAGGAAAAGAACAAAAGTTGAGAGGACTTAAAACATGAGAAGAAATAATTGAGAAGTTTCAGATGATAAGAAAAATATCTATTCCTGAAGTACTGGATAGTGGCAACAAAGTCCAAGTGTGAACGTAACTATATATTAAGTATTTGTCTTAATAACTCAATGATCACTCACGAAGAGAAACTGAAAAGTTGTCTCCCATGAGACGAATAGAAATCTGAGCAAGAATAAATTATCATAGTAAATTCTGAAGAAAATAAGGAAGGAGGCTGATGGCAAGGTTTTCATGACTCTTAAAGGCACATGTGTCAAAGGCTTAGTCCCCAGATTGTGGCACTATTGTGAGGTGGCTGGACCTTTAAGAGGTAAGACCTGGAGGAAGGGTCACTGGAGGGCTTAACAGAGTGGTGTGCCCAACTCATTTTCTAAGCTTCCCTGTCTTTCCTCTTCTTTCTCTTCATAAGTACAAACCACGAGAAACTGACTGACCAGACCACAGACAGAAGCCTGTAAAGGAGGGATACTATTTTTCCTCCTTTCGACTACGTCAGACATTTCATAACCTGAAAATAAGGTTGACGGCTGTTTCAGAATGGAAGTTTCTGAATGGAAAACATTATTTTGTTCCTGTACTAAACAGTATGATGGTATGCAAGGCAGCTAGAGGATTTAAACGGTTTCCCATCTCCTACCACAAGAAAATGTTTACTATGTGTGCATGAGGGGGTTTCTATTACACAAGTATATCCCTGACAAAGGAATCCGTGTTTTTGTATAAAGTACATCTGTATTTTCAAAACATTCAACTACATTTGTCTGAGCACAAACCTCATCATGTAGTCTATGTAAGTATTTCTGACAACAGACCTTGAAATAAGTGAACTGTAGTTTTGAACTAGGCACAGATAATTTTAAATAAACTGTTTTCATAATAAAGCATTAAAAGCCAATATTAATGCACAAATAAGGACTTTCCCATAAATGTTTCACAATCACATAAGAAGTAACCTGAGGCACACACCTTTTTTTTTTTTTTT
Source organism: Lophiomys imhausi (assembly GCA_907164525.1). Classification (NCBI taxonomy): domain Eukaryota; kingdom Metazoa; phylum Chordata; class Mammalia; order Rodentia; family Muridae; genus Lophiomys; species Lophiomys imhausi. Next base: position 14,309,879 of record CAJQZJ010032031.1, on the reverse strand, counting down.
TGGTTTTTCGAGACAGGGTTTCTCTGTGTATCCTTGGCTGTCCTGGACTCACTTTGTAGACCAGGCTGGCCTCGAACTCACAAAGATCCACCTGCCTCTGCCTCCCAAGTGCTGGGATTAAAGGCGTGCGCCACCACCGCCCGGCTTGAGGCACACACCTTTAATCCCAGCACTTGGGAGGCAGAGGCAGGCAGATCTCTGTGATTTCGAGGCCAGCCTGGTCCACAAAGTGAGTCCAGGACAGTCACAGCTGTTATACAGAGAAACCCTGTCTTGAAAACCCCCCTCCTGCCAAAAAAAAAAGAAGTAACTTGAAATTAGAACTTACAGAGATGAAGCACTTACCTAGCAGCAATAAAGACATCCTCTAATTTTATAACCATTTGAGATAAATATAGAATTCTCTTTTGAACTTTTAGATTATAAATACATTATGAATTAAGTCTAATATTTCATCTTGCATTACAATGCTAAATATTGAGAAAAATTCCCTGCAATAATTTCTCTGAAATATTACATATTACTATGATGGGTATCTAATTGTCAACTTGACCAAATCTACAATAAACTTGGAAATAGGTCTCTGCGTGTTCCTGTGGTGGACTGCCTTGATTTCATTAACTGATGTGGAATGGCCCACTCAGTTACAGCATCACCATTCCCTGATCTTTTTAGTCACGAGAGGGGGCAGAGTAGGAGCGTGCGGACTGTGGATGTGGAGTGAGCAGTAGCTTCAGGCTCCTGGGGCTGCACTTCTCTGCCATTACAGACAGCTTGCTGAACTGAGTAAAAATAAGCCTTTCCCCTTGAGTTGCTTTGGTCAGTGTTTTATCACAGCACCAGGAAAAGGAACTAAGACAACCAAGTAGATGTTTTTAAGCAAATAATTATTTTTATCAAAATCATCACAATTAAATAAATATGTCTGTGCATACATATAAATCGAGTTTTACTACGGGACTTCCACTGTCTCTGCCTATCAGTCTGAGAGTTTAACATGCCAGGACGGGATGAGTGCTCATGAGTCAAAATCAGAAACATGCAAATGTGATAGCAAATATTTATTTTATAGATCTATACCAAATAATAGTCATTACCATACTTTCTAGCTATTTTATCTATGTAAAGATAGAAAGAAATGCAGATTTATAAACAAAAGTTTCAAATTGCAGTGTCAAGTCAGAAACCATGAGGGGTCCTACTATTTAAGCTTTTTGTAAGCAATGAGATTAGGGCAGTCACACCATGTGTCTGTAATTAACTCATACCTCTATGCCACTGACAGAAAAACATATGAATTCCACACAATTCATTATTCATGGCACAACCAGAATCGAAAGCAATTATCTTTGGGATAGTTCCCTGAGCTCATGCTCAAAAGAGGCAAGGTAGGAAGAGATGGATTTTACCAATATACACTGTTTGATCCCCAAACCAAGGAACCCAACCTTCTGCTGCTACCCAGTTCTACTGCAAAGAAAAAGAGGACTCATTACTCATAACACATAAGCAGACCTTATTCCCCTGCATGTCCCAGGTAAGGACATGTTACTAGCATTACTATCCTGGAATTTCTCTTTATACAAACCAAGCATTTTGTAAATGCCATGTATTTTTTTTAGTTGCTTATTTATTTTTTAAGACTATGTAGGCTTAGCTGGCCTTGAACTTACTATGAAGAACAGGATGGCCTTCAACTTACTACCTCCCTCTACCTCCAAAGTACTGAGATCAAAGGCTTGAGCCATGACTATCAATAAAAGCATAACAGATACTGGTTTCAAATTCATGCTCCTCCTATAGCCAACATTTTCAGCATATTATAATTCCATGTAAATATACACAACCAGCTGTAAGTGCCTTTAGCTGTAAATGCCTTTGTTTAGAGGATCCAGACTTTAGGGGAACATGGGAAATCTATTAGCTGATTACCCACAGTCTGTTTTCCACTTGTAAACTGGAGTAAGAGACACACTGAAGTATTATAAGGCTTAGATGTAATATGCCAAATGACATCCTAGCAAATAGGTGTCTTATAGAATAACCCAGAATAGGTGTACTGTACAAACTGGGCGAAGACCATTCCAATGATTCTAATTAGCCATTTTTATAGTTACTTTCAAGCTTTACAGTGTAACCTAACAGAAAATAAGTTATCCGGGACTAGAGAGATGACTCAGCAGTTAAAAGTACTTGCTCCAAGACATCAATTAGGGCACTAGCACCGAGGTGGGGCAGATCAGAAACACCTGCGACTCTCGCTTAACAACAAATACATTTTAAAAAGTATTTGTTTTTATTTTATATGTATGCATGTTTGCCTGTGTATGTCTGTGCACCACATGCATGTCTGGTGTTCAGGGGACTGTTAGGATTCACCATTTGGATGTTGGGAACAAGACCTGGGTCATTTGAAAGAGCAACAAGAACTCTTAACCACCAAGCCATCTCGCTAGCCTTTAACAACAAACACTTAAGAAAATAAAATAGAAAATCTGAGTTTTAAGTTTAGTGAAAATTATAGGGGACAACTCAGTGGTAGGGTATTGCCTAGTATGTAAGAGAGGCCCTGGCACCACCAAATATATAAATAATGGAGGAAAGAAGATGTCAAAAGGCAAAGAACAACCTGCCCAACTGCCAAGTGGACACAGATAATAGGGCTATGTTAAATTAGAATAAAAATGATCAACGTCCCAAGTGAGAAATGGTGCCAAGGCTGGAGACTTTTTAATCCCTCCATGACAGTACTGGTGTCTATCTTTTTGGCTGTGAGTCTATGCTGTGACAACTGAGTCATCTCTTGAATCTCAGAATGTGCTTCAGTACAATTAGTCTTCTCAACTCATGTGATGCAGTCTAAATTTCCAGAAATATGCCAACCATTAAAGAAGAAAAAAAGGCATGTGTATCAAACACAATGCCAAAGGAGCTTTTAACAGAACAAAATTAAATCTTAGTCTATGTATATTATGTCAATTTATGATTGTACAGAGTTAGTATATACATTTTACATTATCTAATATGGCTTTCTTTTGTCCATTTAGATAACTTCATTATTTTTCAGGTATTGGAGGAGATTTAAAATGATGAGCAGTACATTTGTTCTTAACAATCCTAAGAAACGGGCTGAGGAGAAGACAAATGCTTTCACTAACAGGTGGTTTACATAATAAAGCTACAGTTAATCACAACTGGCACAGCAGGATATGGCTGTGATTCCAGCAACCAGGAGGCTAAGTTAGGAGGTTCCTGCAATAGAGGCTAGCCTGGGCTCCACGGAGATCCTATTTCAAAACAACAGCAGCAACAATTACAATGACAATTAGGAAGCTAAGTTTGAACCCTTCGGTTTATCGCAATATACAGGCCATCTAAGCTATAGTAAGTACCAAACACTGACAGGTTTATAAAAAGCTGAAAACACTAAATCAATCAATCAAATCCAAACATGGTTTTATGGATTTATGGCTCCAAAACAGTAACAACAAATACTAATTTGTTTTTATTTTATATGTATGTATGCATGTTTTGCCTGTGTGTCTGTGCACCACATGCATGTCTGGTTTTCAAGGGAACCATTAGGATTCACCATTTGGATGAATGACAACGGGACAACACAAGACACCTATCAAGTGAAATTACATTTAAGAGATAATTGATTTTTCTTTTTGGATTCAATGCTTTCATGACATGTAAAAACAAACAAACAAAAACAAAAAAAAAACAATTACAAATGGGGACGCCATGAGATTTCAGAACTATGAAAACCTCTGGGAATCAAAGAAAAACAGCCATGTTAATAGGTACAAAGTTAAATCACCTGCCCTGGGTCATTTAGTTGCTCTAAGGAGAATTCTAGTAGATTTTCTAGATTGTAATTGTGAGCTCTTTGATGCCTGGCAGTCACTTGTATGACTGTTTCTGTCTTCCATGATGTTAAATTTTTTTATTAAGATGTGCCAATACACAAATTCATTAAAGTAACCATGAAGGGGTTGAAGTTACCACACATTTCCCTGAGTAGTAGTAGTAGTAGTAGTAGTAGTAGTAGTAGTAGTAGTAGTACATTCACAGTCACTGTTTTTGTTGTTGTTCTGGTGGGAGGGTTCGAGACAGGGCTTCTCTGTGTAGCCCTGGCTGTCCTGGACTCACTTTGTAGACCAGGCTGGCCTCGAACTCAGACATCCATCTGTCTCTGCCTCCTGAGTGCTGGGATTACAGGCGTGTCCCTCCAGTGGCCTGGCTCCAGACACTGTTTTAGCATCTACTCTATAACTTCATACACAATTATTACAGAATATAAGAATGAAGGAAATGTTTGATGTTTGTAAAGCTAACCATCACTGTATCCATCCAAGTTATCTGTCTGCCTACCTGTCCATTTGTCTGTACATAGACAGGGTTGTGTGTCTTGGGCTGGCTTTGGACCTGCTGTGCATCTAAGGAGGACACTGACCCTGCTATTTCCAATTCTGCAATACTGGGATCATGTCCAGCTACATAATGCCAAGCTTCAATCTGGGTTTTGTGATTGGTTCTGCCTATGCAGCGAGTTTGGCATCAAAGTACCAACCACCGCCTACCTCCTTCCTGAGTGGTAGGATTACAAGCATGCAGCACAATGTTCAGTTTTTTTTTTTTTTTTTGGTTTTTCGAGACAGGGTTTCTCTGTGTAACAGCCCTGACAATGTTCAGTTTTAAGGAGTATAGTAGACATGCTTTTTAGTATGTTAGGAAATACATGTTTAACTGAACAAAAGCCCCATCCCAGCTTCTATTATTTATGATGAAATTTTACGCAATTTTTCTGGCAAAAACATTACAGGCATACTGAATATTCCTGGGATTGTCAATGAGTCTATGCATTTGATTTATATCAAGAAAACAAAGGACTCTCTATGCAGCTAAGAAGATAATTATTGTCATGCGTCTGGCAAAATACTAAACTTTTTTTCCAGATGCTAGGTAAACGTTCACTTAGTCTCATAAACAACTTCTGTCCAACAGCAGCAAACACTTGCTTTTTGGTTTGTTTGTTTAATTTTGTTTTGTGGCTGTTGTTGTTTAACAGAGTTTCACTATCTAGCACTGGCTGGCCTAGAACTTGTAATAAACCAGACTGGACTTAACTCACAAGAGATCTTTTGCTACCACACCAGCATGAAACTCCTTTTCTTTTTTTTTCTCTTTTTTTTAGGATTATCTTATTTTTTCTTTTTAGTTAGTTAGTTAATTAATTAATTATATAATCCAATCAACCCCCCCCTCGCTTCCTCCCAGACCTACCCCCCCGCCCAATATCAACCCACTCTGGCACATCAATTTGCTTTAGGACTAAGTGCTTCCTCTTCCACTGAGGCAAGACAAGGCAGCTCTGCTAGGAAAATGGGGTCCAGAGGGAGGCAACAGAGACCAAGTCAGAGTCCCCACTCCATTTAAGAACAAACCAGCCCAACAGCTTCATATGTGTAATGGGCCTAGGACCCATCCATGCAAGTTCTTTGGTTGGTGGCTCATTCTCTATGAACCTTGCTCTGTCTGAGTTAATTGGCTATGTAAGTTTTCTGGTGGTGTTCTTGACTTCTCCAGCTCCCTCAAACCTTCCTCTAACACTTCCTCAAGACTCCCTGAGTTTCACCTAATGTTTGGCTGTGGGTCACTGCATCTGTTTCCATTATCTGCTGGATAAAGCCTCTCAGATGTCAGTTATGTTAGGTACCTGTCCAGTTCCCTCTCTCCATCCACTTCTGATGTCTATTTTATTTCCCCTACTTAGAGGGATTCAAGCATCATCCCTTGGACTCTCCTTGTTATTTAGTTTCTTTGACCCTATGGAATGTAGCATGGTTATCCAGCACTGGTTAATATCTGCTTATGAGTGAGTATATACCATGTGTGTCTTTCTGGGTCTGGGTTACCTCACTCAGCATGATCTTTTCAGATTCCAACCATTTGCCTGCAAATTTCATGATGTCCTTGTTTCTAATAGCTGAGTAGTATTCCATTGTGTAGATGTACTACAGTTTCTTTATCCATTCTTTGGTTGAGGGACATCTAGGTTGTTTCTAGCTTCTGGCTATTACAAATAAGGCAAAACTCAAGTCCAAGTGGATCAAAGACCTCAACATAAAAACGGATACACAATTAGTAGCAAAAGGCCAAAACTTCACATTTCATCATTTTTTTTTCTTTACCCTCTGACCCTTCCATCCCACTTCTCTGGAGTGGAGTGTCCCCGGATAACAGTCCCTCATCCCAGTTCAGAGGTCATATGAGGACCAAGAGTCTCCTCATACAATGGGGGTCTACGAGGCAGTACCACTGGTGAAAGTGTCCCTTTGCCAGGGAGAGAGAACTAAAAAAAACAAACAAACAAAAAAGCAGACAAATAGATAAAAAAGAATAATAAATAAATAAATAAATAAATAAATGAATGAATGAATGAATAAACAAATAAATAAATAAATAAACAAAAAAGTCTATGTCTATGTTCCCTTTGGTGTGTTGGTTGTAGTATCGATATCCTGTACTATATAGCTAAAATCCTACTATAAGTGAATAGATGCCATGTGCATCCTTCTGAGTCTGGGTTAGCTCACTCAGGATGAGCTTCTCTAGTTCCATACATTTGGCTGCAAATTGCATAATTTCATTGTTTCTGATAGCTGAGTAATATTCCATTGTGTAGATGTACCACAGTTTTTTGATCCATTCTTCGGTTGAGGGACATCTGGGTTGTTTCCAGTTTCTAGCTATTACAAATAAGGCTGCTATGAACATAGATGAGGAAACTTTCTTATGATTCAGTGAGGAGACATTTAGGTGTATACCCAGAAGTGGTATGGCTGGGTCCTGAGGCAAAGCTATTCCAAGTTTTCTAAGATATCGCCAGACTGACCTCCATAGTGGTTGCACAAGGTTCCCCTTTCTCCACACCCTCGTCAGCATGTGCTGTCATTTGAGATTTTGATCTTAGCCATTCTGACAGGTGTGAGATGGAATCTCAGAGTAATCTTGAGTTGCATTTCTCTGATGATTAAGGATGCTGAGCATTTCTTCAAGTGTCTCTCAGCCATTAGGGATTCCTCCTTTGTGAATTCTCTATTTAGCTCTGTCCCCCATTTTTTGATTGGATTATTTGGTTTCTTGGCATTTAATTTCCTGAGTTCTTTGTAGATTTTAGATAATAGCCCTCTGTCAGATGTAGGGTTGGTGAAGATTTTCTCCCAGTCTGTCGGCTGCCGTTTTGTTCGAATGACAGTGTCTTTTGCCTTACAAAAGCTTTTCAGTTTCATGAGGTTCCATTTATTGATTGTTGATCTCAGGTCCCGAGCCGTTGGTGGTCTGTTCAGGAAGTTGTCACCTGTGCCAAAGAGTTCGAGGTTTTTTTCCCACTTTTTCTTCTAGTAGATTTAGTGTGACCAGCCTTATGTTAAGGTCTTTGATCCACTTGGACTTAAGTTTTGTACAAGGTGATAAGTATGGGTCTAATTTCATTCTTTTACAAGTGGACATCCAGTTGGACCAGCACCATTTGTTGAAGATGCTGTCCTTCTTCCATTGTGCCGTTTTGGCTTCTTTGTCAAAAATTAGGTGGCCATAAGTGTGTGGGTCTATTTCTGGATCTTCAATTCGATTCCATTGATCTACTGGTCTGTTTCTATACCAATAGCATGCTTTTTTTACTACTATTGCTGTGTAGTACAGCTTGAAATCTGGGATGGTGATACCTCCAGATGTTTTTTTATTGTACAGGATTGATTTAGCTATTCTGGGCTTTTTGTTGTTCCATATGAAATTGAGAATAGCTAATTGTCATAAACTGTTTAGGATAATTAAGAAATGCAAACTAATAGTCATGCAAGCCTGTCATTTTGTTAGGTACTATGACAGCCTACTATAGTTATTTTCTAAGCTAATCAGAAATCAAGTTGCTAAGAGACAAGCAACATTTGCTTATCCTAATATAAGAGATAGATAGGGCCTCTTCAAAAACCTCAAGAGATCTGCAGAATATGGCATTCAAAGATGTTCTCTTAACTTTAGAATTTCTTGATATCGAGACATGTCAACTCCTGACAGCACCCTCTATTCTACTACAAGTAGAAGATGAGCATTGAAGAATCTCAAGTGGGAGATGACTGAATGAGTGGCAAGCCTATCTCTTGGCAGGAAAAACCCTTTGCTCCAACTGTAGACAGAATACTGTCCAAAAAGGACAAAACTTGGAAGAAGGTAAGTCAACAACCTAGCTCTGCCAAGACAGGGTAGGCAATAATTCCTTCATAATTCCTGCTCTACAATCAATGTCTGTCAGAGAAATGGGGCAAAATGACTGAAGATCAATGCTGTAATGTATGGAGAGAAAATGGCAACTGTCCAGGAAGCCACTGATATGTCATCTCTTAGTTTTGGAAGCTGCAGGCCCTACACTTCCTATGTAATCAGATATATTTATCCCTCTCAGGTCTCTGAGGTGGTTGAAGAATAGATATCTAGAGTCTCATAATTAAATTTTGAGTAGTTTAGGAATCAAGAGAGTGTTCTGGATCTAAGAAGATGTTTTTAAAATTGTGATGCAAGTTAGTATGAAAACTGAGTTAGATATAGCACTTTAAACTCATGGAGATGGTTAGATAGTAGAACATTAAAGTCAGGTGCCAAATACATATGGACTGGACATTGGGAATGTATGCTAAGCCATATAACTCTCATAATTGTGGCCTAATTACCTCTGTTGTTTTGTATTACATTTATTATTATAAGAGAAAGAGCCATTTGTTGGACTGAAAGGGGGAAAAAGATATACCTTAAACTTAAAAAAAAGGAAGGGGATGGGTGGGTTGAGGCAGAAGAGGGTGGGAGGATGGGACTGGAGAGGGGAGCAGGGAGGGGAATGCGATTGAGACGTAACTTGAAAAATAAACAAAAAAAATAAAAACGGATATACTAAGTCTAACAGAAGAGAAAGTGGGGAAAAGTCTTGAACTCATTGGCACAGAAGACAACTTCCTGAACAGAACACCAATAGCTCAGGCATTAAGATCAGACATTAATAAATGCGGCCTCATGAAACTGAAAAGCTTCTGTAAGGCCAACAGAACAAAACAGCAGCTCACAGATTGTGAAAAGATCTTCACTAACTCCACAACTGACAGAGAGATAATATCCTAAATATATAAAGAACTCAAGAAATTAAACACTAACAAACCAAATAATCCAATAAAAAAATATGGTACAGAGTTAAACAGAGAATTCACTACAGAGGAATCTATAATGGCTGAGAAGGACTTAAAGAAATGCTCAACATCCCTAGTCATAAGGAAAATGCAATTCAAAAAGACCCTGGGATTGCATTTCACACTCGTCAGAATGGTTAAAATCAAAAACTCAATTGACTGCACATGCTGGCAAGGATGTGGAGAAAGGGGAACACTCTTCCACTCCTAGTGGGAGTGGCAACTTGCACAACCACTTTGGAAATCAATCTGGTGCTTTCTCAGAAAATTGGGAATAGTTCTACCTCAAGACCCAGCTATACCACTCCTGGACATATACCCAAATATGTTTTACAAAACTATTTAATTTTAAAAAATAAGGATTTAGAAAAATTAAAGCAAATTTCTATCATAGAACTTTTTGTAGCTCTGAAAAAAAATCATGTCATCACCAAAGAACTCTGTATATTATATAACTAGAATATTTAAAAATGAAGACTGTATGTACATTAACAAAATCTGAAAACGTTGCATTTAAATAGTTCCAGTGTTGTCTTTCTACTTTTAAGAGATTTTATTTCATAGTCATAAAATGTAAGAATTTTATTCAAAATTGATTAGGAACTGGTTGGTGAAATATTAGGGTACAATGAATTCAATTCAGCAGTTTTCATGTCTTAAACCAACCTTGCATTCCTGTGAGAACTAACTCTTCAGCATGCTATTAATTATCTTCATATATCAATGATTTTTTGTTTTGTTAGTATTTTACTGACAATTGTTCTATCCTATGTTTAGGATAAATAGGTCTGTATTTTCTTCTCCTCATGACTTAATTTGTCTGATTTGGGTAACATGGTGATACCAAGTTTTCATAAATTGTGTTGCGATATTTTCCCTTTTCTTATATTTGAAACACTTTCAAACTGATTATAAACTGATAAATTAAAAAGACCGAAGGCCATTATGCTATAATTTTTTTAAAAATTAAAACTGATTTAATTTTAAAATTCCAAGATCACAAGTAGAGTAGCCTTTTGGGGGGGTGGGGGTTCAAGACAGGGTTTCTCTGTAGCACTGGCTGTCCTGGACTCACTCTGTAGACCAGGCTACCTTTGAACTCACAGAAATCCGCCTGCCTCTGCCTCCCTAGTGCTAGGATTAAAGGTGTGCTTCACCAAGCCCAGCTTGGATAGACTTTTAAATGGTAATAAATCAACAAAAGAGAAATACTAATCAGGGTTGGAAATATGACTCAGTGGCCACTTTTCCAGAGGACCTAAGTTAATTCCTAGCACCATGTGGCAGCTAACAACTATCTGTAAATCCAGTCCCAGAGGAACTTACATCCTGTTTTGGTTTCTGTGAATACTGCACAAGGTGGTACACACATATACATTCAGGCAAACACTCTTACACATTTAAAAAATGGAGTAAATGAATTAAACAAATAATTATTTTATTCAATATTTAGCTCTGCAAGTTCAAGTAAA
>CAJQZJ010032031.1:14260271-14298765 GCA_907164525.1 Lophiomys imhausi | reverse complement strand
ATAATGGGAAATAACAACCCCTGGTCACTAATATCCATCAACATCAATGGACTCAACTCGCCAATAAAAAGACACAGACTTACAGACTGGATCCGTAAACAAGACCCATCTCTTTGCTGTATATAAGAAACACATCTCACTATTGAAGATAAACACTACCTCAGAGTAAAGGGCTGGGAAAAGGTCTTCCAAGCAAATGGACCCAGGAAACAAGCTGGAGTAGCCACCCTAATATCAAACAAAATAGACTTCCAATTGAAGTTAATAAAAAAAGACAGAGAAGGGCATTACATACTCATTAAAGGAAATATACACCAAGAGGTCATCTCAATATTGAACATCTATGCCCCAAATACAAAGGCACCTACATTTATAAAAGAAACGCTTCTAAAAACTTAAATCGCACATTGATCCAAACACTTTAATAGTGGGAGACTTCAACACCCCACTCACAACTATGGACAGATCATCAAGACAGAAGCCAAACAGAGAAATAATGAGTCTAACAGAGATCATGAACCAAATGGACCTAACAGATATCTACAGAACGTTTCACCCAAACACAAAAGAATATACCTTCTTCTCAGCACCTCACAGAACCTTCTCCAAAATCGACCATATAGTTGGACACAAAGATAGCCTCAACAGATACAAGAAAATTGAAATAACCCCTTGTATCTTATCAGACCACCATGGAATAAAGCTGGACTTCAATAGCAAAAGAATCAACAGAAAGTCTACACTCACATGGAAATTGAACAATTCTTTACTAGAGGACCACTGGGTCAGGGAAGAAATAAAGAAGGAAATCAAAGACTTCTTAAAATCCAATGAAAATGAAGACACAACATAACCAAACCTATGGGACACAATGAAAGCTGTGCTACGAGGAAAGTTCATAGCATTAAGTGCCTTCAAAAAGAAAATTGTGAAAGCTCATATTAGCGAATTAACAGCTAAACTGGGTGAATTGGAAAAAAAAAGAAGCAAACACTCCCAAGAGGAGCAGAAGGCAGGAGATCATCAAACTTAGTGCTGAAATCAACAACTTAGAAACAAAAAGAACTATACAAGAATCAATGAAACCAAGAGTTGGTTCTTCGAGAAAATCAACAAAATAGACAGACCCTTAGCCAAATTAACTAAAAGACAGAGGGAGAAAACACAAATCAACAAAATCAGAAATGAAAAGGGTGAAATAACAACAGACATTGACGAAATCCAGAGAATATTTGGATCCTACTTTAAAAATCTATACTCCACCAAATTTGAAAACTTAAGTGAAATAGACAATTTTCTTGATAGATTCCACCTATGGAAGCTAAATAAAGATCAGATAAACAGATTAAACAGCCCTATAACCCCTAAGGAAATAGAAACAGTCATTAAAAATCTCCCAACCAAAAAAAGCCCAGGGCCAGATGGCTTTAGCACGGAATTCTACTGGACCTTCAAAGAGGAGCTAACACCAATACTTTTCAAACTCTTTCACCAAATAGAATCTGAAAGAACATTGCCAAACTCATTCTACGAGGCCACAATCACCTTGATTCCTAAACCACACAAAGACCCAACAAAGGAAGAGAACTTCAGACCAATCTCCCTCATGAACATAGATGCAAAAATACTTAATAAAATACTAGCAAACCGAATTCAAGAACACATCAAAAGTATCATACACCATGATCAAGTAGGCTTCATTCCAGGGATGCAGGGATGGTTCAACATACGAAAATCTACCAACGTCATTCACCATATAAACAAGATGAAAGAAAAAAACCTCATGATAATCTCGCTAGATGCAGAAAGAGTATTTGACAAAATCCAACACCCCTTCATGCTAAAAGTTCTGGAGAGAACGGGCATACAAGGGCCGTACATAGAAATAATAAAGGCAATATACAGCAGGCCAGTGGCCAACATCAAAATAAATGGTGAGAAACTTGAAGCATTTCCTCTAAACTCAAGGACAAGACAAGGATGTCCACTTTCACCATATCTCTTCAATATAGTACTTGAAGTTCTTGCTAGAGCAATAAGACAACTAAAAGACATCAAGGGGATAAACATCGGAAAGGAAGAAGTCAAATTATCCCTATTTGCAGATGATATGATAGTATACATAAGCGACCCCAAAAATTCCACCAGAGAACACTTACAGCTGATACAAACCTTTAGCAAAGTGGTTGGATACAAAATTAATTCAAAAAAATCAGAAGCCCTTCTTTATACAACAAACAAATGGGTTGAGAAAGAAATAAGGGAAACAACCCCCTTCACAATAGCCACAAACAACATAAAATACCTGGGTGTAACTCTAAACAAGCAAGTAAAGGACCTGTACAACAAGAACTTCAAGCCCTTGAAGAAAGAAATGGAAGAGGCCTTTAGAAGATGGAAAGATCTCCCATGCTCATGGATAGGTAGGATCAACATAATAAAAATGGCCATCCTACCAAAAGCAATATATAGATTCAATGAAATTCCTATCAAAATACCAAAACAATTTTTTATAGACTTGGAAAGAGCTAGTCTCAATTTCATATGGAACAACCAAAAGCCCAGAATAGCTAAATCAATCCTGTACAATAAAAAAAAACATCTGGAAGCCGGGCGGTGGTGGCGCACGCCTTTAATCCCAGCACTTGGGAGGCAGAGGCAGGCGGATCTTTGCGAGTTCGAGGCCAGCCTGGTCTACAAAGCGAGTCCAGGACAGCCAGAGCTGTTAAACAGAGAAACCCTGTCTCGAAAAACCAAAAAAAAAAAAAAAAAAACATCTGGAGGTATTACCATCCCAGATTTCAAGCTGTACTACAGAGTAATAGTTGTAAAAACAGCATGGTATTGGTATAGAAACAGACCAGTAGATCAATGGAATCGAATTGAAGATCCAGAAATAGACCCACATACTTATGCCACCTAATTTTTGACAAAGAAGCCAAAACGGCACAATGGAAGAAGGACAGCATCTTCAACAAATGGTGCTGGTCCAACTGGATGTCCATTTGTAAAAGAACGAAATTAGACCCATACTTATCACCTTGTACAAAACTTAAGTCCAAGTGGATCAAAGACCTTAACATAAGGCAGGTCACACTAAATCTACTAGAAGATAAAGTGGGAGAAACCCTCGAACTAATTGGCACAGGCAACAACTTCCTGAACAGAACACCAACAGCTCAGGACTTGAGATCAACAATCAATAAATAGGACCTCATGAAACTGAAAAGCTTCTGTAAGGCAAAAGACACTGTCATTCGAACAAAACAGCAGCCTACAGACTGGGAGAAAATCTTCACCAACCCCACATCTGACAGAGGGCTAATATCCAAAATCTACAAAGAACTCAAGAAATTAAATGCCAAGAAACCAAATAATCCAATCAAAAAATGGGGGACAGAGCTAAATAGAGAATTCACAAAGGAGGAATCCCTAATGGCTGAGAGACACTTGAAGAAATGCTTAACATCCTTAATCATCAGAGAAATGCAACTCAAGACGACTCTGAGATTCCATCTCACACCTGTCAGAATGGCTAGGATCAAAAACTCAAATGACAGCACATGCTGGCGAGGGTGTGGAGAAAGGGGTACCCTACTCCATTGCTGGTGGGAATGCAGGCTTGTGCAACCACTATGGAGGTCAGTCTGGTGATATCTTAGAAAACTTGGAATAGCTCTGCCTCAGGACCCAGCCATACCACTTCTAGGTATACACCCAAATGCCTCTTCATGGAATCATAAGGAAGTTTCCTCATCTATGTTTATAGCAGCCTTATTTGTAATAGCTAGAAACTGGAAACAACCCAGATGTCCCTCAACCAAAGAATGGGTTAAAAAACTGTGGTACATCTACAAAATGGAATATTATTCAGCTATCAGGAACAATGAAATTATGCAATTTGCAGCCAAATGGATGGAACTAGAGAAGCTCATCCTGAGTGAGCTAACCCAGACTCAGAAGGACAAATATGACATCTATTCACTTATAGTAGGATTTTAGCTATATAGTACAGGATATCAATACTACAACTAACACACCAAAGGGAACTTGGACATAGACTTCTTATTTTTAATTTTTATTCTTTATTTATTTTTTATATATTAGTTATATTTTTTTCTATTTTTTAGTCTTTTTTATCTATTGTATGCTTATTGGTTTGTTTGTTTAGTAGTTCTCTCTCCCAGGCAACGAGACACTTTTCACTGATGGTACTGCTTCATAGATCCCCAATGAATGAAGAGGCTCTTGACCCTCATACGACCTCTCAACTGAGATGAGGGACTGTTATATAAGGACACCCCACCCCAGAGAAATGGGATGGAAGGGTTAGGAGGTAAAGAAAAAAAATGAAATGTGATGTTTCGGCCTTTTACTAACTGTCATAAACTGTTTAGGATATAAGAAATGCAAACTAATGGTTATGCAAGCCGGTCATTCTGTTAGGTACTATGACAGCCTATTATAGTTATTGTCTAAGCTAATCAGAAAAAAAGCTGCTAAGAGACAAGCAACATCTGCTTACCCTAATTGAAGAGATAGATAGGGCCTCTTCAAAAACCTCAAGAGATCTGCAGAATATGGCATTCAAAGATGTTTTTGTAACTTTAGATTTTTTTATATCAAGACATATCAACTCCTGACTCCACCTCCTATTCTACCCCAAGTAGAAGATGAGTATCGAAGAATCTCCAGTGGGAGATGATTGAAATAGTCGCAAGCCTATCTCTTGGTAGGAAAAGCCCCTTGCTCCAACTGTAGACAGAATGCTGTCTAAAAAGGACAAAACCTGGAAGCAGGTAAGTCGACAGCCTAGCTCTGCCAAGACAGGGTAGGTAAGTCCTTCATAACCCCTGCTCTACAATCAATGTCTGTCAGAGAAGTGGGGCCAAACGACTGAAGAGCGATGCTGTAATGTATGGAGAGAAAATGGGAACTGTCCAGGCAGCCACTGGTATGTCATTTCTTAGTTTGGGAAGCTGCAGGCCCTGTACTTCCTATAAAATCAGATATATTTATCCCTCTCAGGTCTCTGAGGTGATTGAAGAACAGATAGATAAAGTCTCATAATTAAATTTTGAGTTGTTTAGGAGTCAAGAGAGTGTTATACATCTAAGAAGATACTTTTAAAATTGTGTTGCAATTAGTATGAATGTTGAGTCAGATATAGAACTTTAAACTCATGGAGATGTTTAGATAGTAGAATGTTAAAGCCAGGTACCAAATACATATTGACTGGTCATTGGGAATGTATGTTAAGCCATATAACCCTCATAACTGTGGCCTAATTACCTCTGTTGTACTGTATTGTATTTATTATTATAAAAGAAAGAGCCATTTGTTGGACTGAAAGGAGAAACTGTAGGGGGAAATAAGATATACCTTAAACTTAAAAGAGAAAAAAAAGGGAAGAGGATGGGGGGTTGAGGGTGGGAGGGTGGGACTGGAGGGGGAATAGGGAGGGGACTGCGATTGAGATGTAACTTGACGAAATAAAAAGAAAGGAAAAAAGAAAAAAACATATTAAAAGACTTCCATACTGGAAAGGAAAAAACAATATTAAGTCACAGGTAATATACTTTTATATATAAGATCAGCAAGAATACACTAAAAATAATTAAGAAAAGCTGCAAAATACAGATCAATAATTTAAAAAATACAGCCATATCTCAATTCAATAAAAATGACCAATCTGAACATTGCAGAAAGACACAAAGCCAGGTATTATGGAACATACAGAAATTCCAGAACTTGGGAAGCTGATGTAGGATATAGAGTTCAAGTTCAGTCTGAGTTATTTAGTCAGTTAAAGACCAACCTAGACTATATGAGCGAGAACCTGTCTAAACAGCACCACCAGCAGCAGCAAAACACCACCATACACAGGGGTGGTGGGATGGTGGTGGTGTAAAAATAAGCAAACTGAAAACAAAAGAACAACAACAGGAAATAAAATAAAACAGAGTAAAGAGAGAAAGCATTCTATTTACAACAGCTTCAATATGACAATACTTAGAAATAAATTCTCTTTAAAGTACAACAGTTATACTCTATAAATCATAAAATATCATTGATATAAATTTGAGCTTGTCTATAATCCCACATAACACAGCTCAGAAGCCTGCAAAAAATAAAACTATTCAAAGCTGGGAGTTATGGTGCATTTACTTGTAATCCCTGGGATTATAGATTAGGATCCCTAGCAATCAGAATCTTTAGCCTAAGATAAAGATATTCCCTCTCAAAAAACAAACAAACAACAACAACAACAACAACAAAACCACAAACATATAGCAACAATAAAAAAAGATAGCATTGCTATCCCCAATCATCTATACACTCAACACAATTCCAACAAAAGCCAAGGCAATTCTAAAATACATTTATAATTACAATGGACTCGGAATAAAGAAGGCCAGAGAACAAGGCAGGTGGGGAGTGATAGCTAATTTGTTTTTCTACATATTTGTACCTATGTACAGGTGTCTACGGCTGTGTGCCAGGCTTGAAGTAAGTATTTATCACTCTCTGCATTGTTTTCAGAGACAGGGTATCTTACTGAACCTGGAACTTTGTAATGCAGCTTGACTGTCTGTGCGTGTATCCTCTATCACAGCTGGGCGTATAAGCACCTGGCTTTTATGCTTTTACATCGGGGCTAAGGATTGAAGTCAGGTCCCAACGCTTCCACAGTAAGAAGTTTACTGACGAACCATCTCTTCAGCCTTGGGATTTCTTTTGGAGGTGACAAAAATACTAAAAAATTATAATGGGTCATGGTTGTTCGTATCTATAATAGTAAATGGCATGGAATTACAAGTTTTGAATGGAATAACTATATGGTCAGCTATGTCTATCTCAAGTCAATTTCTTAAAATTTAGGAAATAAAATTAAAGACCATATTTCATCCTATTCGGGTGAGGAACAGTCACCAAAAACTACCAGGGAGTAAGGTCATCTGGCGCTGTCTGTGCTTTATTATTCTTTGTGTTAAAAATTTGAAAATATACATACAACAGCAAATGAGTCAAACATGTCAGTTATGAATAACGTTATTTCTGAACTATGGGAAGAGATAAACAAACAGCTCTCAAAGCAAGTTTTAAGTAAATACACACAACAGCAAAGAACTGTTACTTACATGATAAGGAACCTATGAGTGACAATGCACAATGAATGCGACAGCCAGACACATTAGAAAATTTGTAAAAGCCATTGTGAACAGCAAAAGAGCACATATAAAAATAGACAGTAAGAAAAATAAAAACTACAATAGTCATTTTAGTTTATACAATACAATACACCATGTATACCAGCATTGATAAGAGCTATAAAACTAAAATCTCAATGTGTAGGAAACCTAAAACATTATGCTACCTATATATCTGTCACATAGTATCAAGGAAAAGAACTTCCGTTCTGCATAACGTCATAACACCGTAAGACAACGTGAGTTGTATTATATTCACATATTCACTTTGAATTTATGGCATTGTGCTGGCTAATTTTTATGTCAGTTTGATGCAGGTTGTAGGCATTTGGGAAGAGGGAACCTGAATTGAGAAAATGCCCCCACCAGGCGGGCCTGTCGGCAAGCCTATAGTGGATTTTCTTGATTGATGATTGATGTAGAAGGGCCCAGTCCACTGGAGGCATCACTCTGGGATGGTGGCCCTAGTGCTACAAGAGAGCAGACTGAGCAAGTCATAAAAGCAAGCTAGTAAGCAGCACTCCTCCATGGCCTCTGCTTCAGTTCCTACTTCCAGTTCCTGCCCTGACGTCCTTCAGTGTACGACTGGGACCTGAGTTGTAAGCTGCAATAAACCATTTCCTCCCCCAAGCTGCTAATGGTCATGGTCTGTATCACAGCAATAGAAACCCTAACTAATACAGAAATAAAGATAATGAGATGTATAATGAACTGAATTAATACTTCAATCACTAAGACATTTCCAATGGAAGTGCTCCCTGAAGTTGATGGTTTGTTTTGCTTCTTTGTTTGAGACTATGCAGCCCTGACTGGTCTGGGACTCAATATAGGTTCCTTAGAATTCTTTTTAATGTTTATTTTTTACTTCATGTTACATCTCCATCACAGTGTCCTCTTTCCACCCGTCCCAGTCCCGCCCTCCCACTCTCTACCCCCTATCCCTTTCATCCCACTCCTCTGGAGTGGAGTGTCCCTACATATCAGTCCCCAATCCCAGTTCAGCAGTCATATGAGGGCCAAGAGCCTCCTCATACACTGGGGGCCTACAAGGCAGCGCCACTAGGGAAAAGTGTCTCATTGACAGGTAACAAAGTCTATGGTCCTGTTCCCTTTGGTGTATTGATTATAGCATAGTTAGTTATCCTGTACTATATGGCTAAAATATGACTATAAGTGAATAGATGCCATGTGCATCCTTCTGAGTCTGGGTTAGTTCACTCAGGATGAGCTTCTCTATTTCCATCTATTTGGCTGCAAATTGCATGATTTCGTTGTTTCTGATGGCTGAGTAGTATTCCATTGTGTAGATGTACCACAGTTTTGTTTTGTTTTTTATCCATTCCTTGGTTGAGGGATATCTGGGTTGTTTCCAGTTTCTAGTTATTACAAATAAAGTTGCTACAAACATTGATAAGGAAACGACCTTGTGGTTTGGTGAGGAATCATTTGGATGTATATCCAGAAGTGGTATGGCTGGATCTTGAGGTAGAGCTATTCCAGGTTTTCTAAGATATCGCCAGACTGACCTCCATAGTGGTTGCACAAGCCTGCACTCTCACCAACAATGGAGGAGGGTTCCTCTTTCACCACACCCTCACCAGCATGTGCTGACATTTGAGTTTTTGATCTTAGCCACTCTGACAGGTGTGAGATGGAATCTCAGAGTCATCTTGAGATACATTCTTCTGATGATTAAGGATGCTGAGCATTTCTTCAGGTGTCTCTCAGCCATTAGGGTTTCCTCCTTTGTGAATTCTCTGTTTAGCTCTGTCCCCCATTTTTTGATTGGATTATTTGGTTTCTTGGCATTTAATTTCTTGAGTTCTTTGTAAATTATGGATATTAGCCCTCTGTCAGATGTGGGGTTGTGAAGATTTTTCCCCAATCTGTAGTTTGCCATTTTGTTTGAATGACAGTGTCTCTTGCCTTACAGAAGCTTTTCAGTTTCATGAGGTTCCATTTATTGATTGTTGATCTCAGGTCCTGAGCTGTTGGTGTTCTGTTCAGGAAGTTGTCACCTATGCTGATGAGTGTGTCAGGTCTTATGTTAGGTCTTTTTAAGGAAGTATTTCTGAGCTGATGTTTCAATGTTGAGCATAATTGTGCAATCCAGTATGTAGAGAAAAAGGCAATAGATAGTACTGGCTGAATAAGTATGCTCTGCATGAATCTGACAGTCATTCTAAGCATTCAAATGTGAGATTAGCTATGAATATGCTAAACAGATACTTATGACAGTATGAAAAGCAAGTCTCGGGCTGGAGAGATGGCTCAGAGGTTAAGAGCACTGGCTGTTCTTCCAAAGGTCCTGAGTTCAATTCCCAGCAACCACATGGTGGCTCACAACCATCTACATTGAGATCTGGTGCCCGGGCATATATGTAGAGCAAGTACTGCATACACAATAAATAAATAAATAAAAGCAAGTCTCTGACAAGCAGTGAGTCCTCAGCCTGCCTGTACTGCCAGCCAACGCCTCATGTGTTCCCAGTAAATTTACATTTCTATTTTTATTGCTTTCTTGACTGTATTCTGAATCCCTAATCTGTCAATCTTTACACATAGATAATAGATACATACTGAGAGGCATGTATCTTAGGTCTTCCAGAATTATTTGCATTCTCTTTATCAAAGCAAATACTACATGTGCCTTATTTTTCATATGATTATTTTCTAACATTTCTGAGTAGTAATTTTCAAAGTTTCCAAACTGAAAAAACAGAATGTATCAAATCAAGCCTGGTTTGGTGTCTGTATGTGTGTAAACAGGAAGGGAGGGAGAATATTTCATGTAGTCCAGACTTACCTCAAACTTGCTATGCAGCCAAGGATGACCTTAAAGCATTTTATTGTTTAAATATTTGGTGTGTGTGTGTGTGTGCACGTGCGCATGCCAGGACGCATGTGTGGCAGTCAAAGGACAACTTACCTAATCTGTTCTCTCTGACTATGTAGATCAGAAGATCATCCTTAGGTCACCAGCCTTAGCATCAAACACCTTCAGACACCGAGCAAACTGGCTCAACCAAATCTTGAATTTCTTATCACCTTGTTTCTACCTCCCTAGTATTGAGATTACTTACACGTGTGTATCATGACACCATGTTTATTGGATGCTAGGGATCAAACCCAGGGTTTGACATGTTAGGCAAGCATCTACCAAATGAACTACATTGCCAGCAATAGGAGATTCTTTTTGAAAATGAAAAGTCACAATATGCAGAAACCAGAGTATCATAGCACTTAATCTATCCAAAGATATACAAAAATACAAGGAAGGGGCAGAGTTTTCCCTCATAGAACAGAAACAATGGAGAATTAGACACATGGACATGATTCTGTAGAGTTTTAGAGTGCTGGTGTCTCTTCAGATTAGGCTGGCCCTGAAGCCCCCTGCAGGTGAGGATGGCCTTCAGATTCTGATCCCCTGCTTCCAGCACCCAAGTGCTAGGATTCTAGGCTTGTGCCACCGGGCTAAGTGATTTTTAGCTGGTACTTCACAGCTTTCCTCCCTTCACCTCACACAACCACGCAAAAGCCTATTTTTTTTTCTAATCAACAGAGCTAAAATCCATAATTACATTAAATGAACATAAATCAACTCTTTCTTATGAAGATAAAAGCAATTTATAGATCTAACACATTACTATCAACTCAAATACTTGAAGTTGTCTCACACCTAGGTGAAAAATGGCCCTTCAAAATGGAGAAGAATTTCATCAGCTGGTTTAGAAATAACAGTGAGGTAAAGAGCAACAGAAACAAGACTGATTCTATGCTGTGGCTTCCTTCAGTGCAGAAATATTACAAAGGGGAGCGTAAGTCAGCACTGAGACAGTAAAGAGCCCTCTTTAATAAATCACTTTTTCAGGAAAAGAAGTCGCCTGCAAAATCTGTGCAGGTGATTTATCTCTAGGTGAATAAAATGAACAGCCATTGATCTTGAACCCAGGGAGTGTTTCTTCTACCAGTTACAAATACATCTCTGTGGAATACCATGGAATAGGTTGGGTGGTCTCAAATGCTGAGTAATTTATTTGTACATTTAGGATTTAGGGTTTACTTTTAAATTTCACACTCAGAGCTAAAATTTCAGTAGGCAATTAACTTGCACTTTATTTGATCATCTTGTATATCCATGAAATGAGTCCAGCTTGTTATGGGGTCATTATGTAAGTAGCATCCTAGATTTGAAACAACAAGGTCCCATCAGAAATGACACCTCAGTGAGAAGGCAATGCTCAAAATGAGATGAGTGAAAATCATACAAATCAGTTAGGGAAGGGACAAAATGGTATAGGCAAACAAGACTAAACTTTGTTAATGAGTTTGGTGATAATAAAGATTTCAATTAGTTGAAGATGCTGTCCTTTTTCCATTGTGAGGTTTTGGCTTCTTTGTCAAAAATTAGGTGGCCATAGGTGTGTGGGTCCATTTCTGGGTCTTAAATTCGATTCCATTGCTCTACCGGTCTGTTTCTATACCAGTACCATGGTGGTTTTACTACTATTGCTCTGTAGTACAGCTTCAAATCTGGGATGGTGATACCTCCAGATGTTTTTTTATTGTACAAGATTGATTTAGCTATTCTGGGTTTTTTGTTGTTCCATATGAAATTGAGAATAGCTTTTTCCAGGTCTTATAAAGAATTGTGTTGGTATTTTCATAGGAATTGCATTGAATCTATATATTGCTTTTGGTAGGATGGCCATTTTTATTATGTTGACCCTACCTATCCATGAGCATGGGAGATCTTTCCATCTTCTAAAGGTCTCTTCAATTTCTTTCTTCAAGGGCTTGAAGTTCTTGTTGTACAGGTCCTTTACTTGCTTGGTTAGAGTTACACCCAGGTATTTTATATTGTTTGTGGCTATTGTGAAGGGAGTTGTTTCCCTTATTTCTTTCTCAGCTCATTTGTTTGTTGTATAAAGAAGGACTTCTGATTTCTTTGAATTAATTTTGTATCCAGCTACCTTGCTGAAGGTGTTCATCATCTGTAAGAGTTCTCTGGTGGAGTTTTTGGGGTTGCTTATGTATACTATCATATCGTCTGCAAATAGGGATAATTTGACTTCCTCATTTCCAATTTGTATCCCCTTGATCTCCTTTAGTTGTCTTATTGCTCTAGCAAGAACTTCAAGTACTATATTGAAGAGATATGGTGAAAGTGGGCATCCTTGTCTTGTCCCTGAGTTTAGAGGAAATGTTTCAAGTTTCTCTCCATTTAATTTGATGTTGGCCACTGGCTTGCTTTATTATTTCTAGGTACAGTCCTTGTATGCCCATTCTCTCCAGAACCTTTGCATGAAGGGGTGTTCAACAAATGGTGCTGGTCCAACTGGAGGTCCACTTGTAAAAGAATGAAATTAGACCCATACTTATCACCTTGTACAAAACTTAAGTCCAAGTGGATCAAAGACCTTAACATAAGCCCAGTCACACTACATCTACTAGAAAAGTGGGAAAAACCCTCGAAATCAATTGGCACAGGTGACAACTTCCTGAACAGAACACCAACAGCTCAGGACCTAAGACCAACAATCAATAAATGGGACCTCATGAAACTGAAAAGCTTCTGTAAGGCAAAAGACACTGTCATTCGAACAAAACAGTAGCCTACAGACTGGGAGAAAATCTTCACCAACCCCATATCTGACAGAGGGCTAATATCCAAAATTTACAAAGAACTCAAGAAATTAAATGCCAAGAAACCAAATAATCCAATTAAAAAATGGGGGAAAGAGCTAAACAAAGAATTCACAAAGGAGGAATTCCTAATGGCTGAGAGACACTTGAAGAAATGCTCAGCATCCTTAATCATCAGAGAAATGCAACTCAAGACAACTCTAAGATTCCATCTCACACCTGTCAGAATGGCTAAGATCAAAAGCTCAAATGACAGCACATGCTGGCAAGGGTGTGGAGAAAGGGGAACACTCCTCCATTGCTGGTGGGAGTGCAGGCTTGTGCAACCACTATGGAGGTCAGTCTGGCAATATCTTAGAAAACTTGGAATAGCTTTGCCTCAGGACCCAGCCATACCACTTCTGGGTATACATCCAAATGACTCCACACCGAATCACAAGGAAGTATCCTCATCTATGTTCACAGCAGCTTTATTTGCAATAGCTAGAAACTGGAAACAAACCAAATGTCCCTCAACCGAAGAATGGATTAAAAAACTATGGTACACCTACACAATGGAATACTACTCAGCTATCAGAAACAATGAAATCATGCAATTTGCAGCCAAATGTATGGAACTAGAGAAGCTCATCCTGAGTGAGCTAACCCAGACCCAGAAGGATGCACATGGCATCTATTCACTTATAGTCGGATTTTAGCTACATAGTACAGGATATCTATACTACAAACAATGCACCAAAGGGAACATGGACATAGACTTTTTTGTTTGTTTGTGTGTTTTGTTTTTTTGTTTTTTGTTTTTTGTTTTTTGTTTTTTTTTTTAGTTTTCTCTCCCTGGCAATGAGACCCTTTTCACTGGTGGTACTGCCTTGTAGGCCCCCAGTGTATGAGGAGGCTTTTGGCCCCTCACATGACTTCTGAACCGGGGTGGGGGACTGTTATGTAGGGACACTCCACTCCAGAGGAGTGGGATGGAAGGCTTAGGGGTAGAGGGTGGGAGGGAGTGGATGGGAAGGGGGGAAAGAGGACAATATGATGGAGATGTAACCTGAAGCAACAATTAAATAAATTTTTAAAAAAGAAAAAGAAAAAAAGATTTCAATTAGTAGTGAAGAATTCTGAAGAAATTAGTATCTGCAGTTCAGTACATAAATGCATTACTGCGGGAACAAAATCAATGTTACTTCTATTTGTAATCCTAGAATTCAGGCTAGGGATAGTTCAGTGGTAAATTAACTATTTAAATGTACTATGGTAGTACATACAGGGTCTCTGGGTTCAATCCACATGAAAGCTGGGTTTGTGGGGTATAAGCATAGATGTCTATGAAAAGGTTGAACATGTAGAACAAAGGAAAAGAGTTTACAGAATGTACTTCGATGTAAATAATTTTGTAGTTTTTAAAGCCTGTATCTATAAAAACTTTTTAAAATTATGTATTATGGAATTATCCTGCCAAAAAGAGAATTAAATATGATATAAAATATATGAACAAATATGACTTACTTAATCTCCAAATGGTATTCGCACATTCACGAGAACTCCAAACACAGTGCAGAGGTTCCAGAAACGCCTTTACTCAACTTGTGTTGGTGACTATATATTCCATTATCTACAGTCCACTATAAAAGTCTAGGAAGCCAGAATTGTCTCAGTACTAACTACAGATCTATGCAGAACTCACTACATCTCATTTGTATTCTTATTTGTGTGTGTGCACAGAACCTCTGTGGACTGACTGTTCATTACGTCTCCATATTGTCCCCAACCTTGGCATATTTGGAAGACACTATTTTAAACCACTTCCGAAGTACTATGCATGGGACCTTATGAGGTTTGCCTTTTCTCCATGCCATGTTCTGCTTGAAGACAGATGGAAAGTGTTGTCTGCAATGAGCGTTCTTCTTTATAAAGCTCTGCATTGCATACTGTACAAATCCAGCACAGTTTGCTTAGTCACCTTTTGAAGCCTTCCTGGGATGTTTCCAGTGTGTGGGGAGATTAAAAATGTCACAAATATTTGTATAACAGATTTTTACATGAACATAAATTCCTACTTCTGTGGTAAATATCCAGGGACATATCTGCTGAACATAGAAAAATTTTTACTTTTACAGAAAACAAATGTTTTCCAGAAGTGTTCTATCATTTTACACTCCCACCATCAATTTATGAGAAAGATTCTACATTTCTGCAGCATTTACTATGATAAATAATAAAGGTTTTGTGTTTGTTTATTTATTTTTTTCAGACAGGATGTCACACTGTAGCCCAGGCTGGCCTGGAACTTACTACATAATCTAAGTAACTCAAATTCATGAAATCTTTCTGCCTCAGATTCCTGGGTACTAGAATTACAGGCTTGCCTGACTCCAGAGAGATCTGCTTGTAACTAAATTTTTATTTAAGATATTTTAATTTGCATGCAGCAATATCTCACTGTAGTTTTAATTTGTACATCTGCAATTATTAATGCAGAAATGTTTTAAGTAGTATAAGCCGTCTTACATATCTTTTATCAATGAACACTTTTAAAAAACTACCTGAAATATCTCCAAGCACATAGTTGGTAAGTTTTTTTTAAGGTAATTGCATAGTATAAGAACAGGGATAAATATATACAAAGCTAATGAAGTAAAAAAGTATCGACAAGTTTTAAGTACAGAAATTTTAATCTAATTTACAAAGAAGGTCTCATTATATAGGATTATTTGATTAAAGCAATTTATTATGACAACCCAAAAGATAAAAAAGTCAAAGGCAAAAACAGCATTGTCAGGACCCCTCCCATATCCCATAGACCTATGGATCTGCCCTGAGTTGTTGCAGCTACTATGTGCTTCATAACAACAGCTGAGCAAAGAGGTCACTCGAGAGAAGTAAACAACGGTGAAAAGAGGAAATGAACAGAACTCTCCCACATTTGAAGCAAACTAATCCTCAAATCATACTTCTTGGACAAACATGGGGACCTGAGTGTGGATTTTCTGTGCCCATTTAGATATGGCAGTAATAGGTCAACAATTTGGATGAGTAGGGAGGTAGGAGGATTGCCTGTCCAGAGACAGAAACAACCCTAATGCTGTCCTCTATCCATATGAGCACAATGGCAGGCACACACACACACACACACACACACACACGCACACACACACACACACACACACACATGCACGCATGCGCACACACAGAAATAACAATAAATTAGGGAAACATATAGCCCAAAGAGGTAAATTCCTATGACTGCTTAGCTAAACCGACAGTGTCAGATGACCTTCTAAATATCTATGTTTACACAGTGTCAGAAAAGCCTTTCTTTCTTGAGACAACAGTGAAGGCCGAGGCCTAAGCTGTTCAAAGTGAGTGTTGATAATAAATGATGGCTGAGAAGTCAGCCATAAATAAGACATTTTTTACCACCCCCAGTAAGGGTTAGCGAATATGACGGTCAGCCGCAATGAAAGCGTAAAACTATGAGGCCAAGTAACCATGATCTGAAACGATGAAATAAAATAAATCTTCTTCCTTGAAAGGTGATTATCTCAGATATTATAGGCATGACAATAAAAAACTGGTTGACACAAATCTAAAACTACTTTTGAAAAAAATAAAGTGGTTTGATTTTAATGAAATTAACCATACATTCCCAGGTTGACTCAGAAATCGCATTCCCAGTGAAATGGAAATTTATGTTAACACGAAGATACATAAACAAATGTTTACAGCAGCTTTATCCATAATTGCTCCAAATTGGAAACAATCCAAATACTCCTCTAGAGTGAGTAGAGACACAGTATACTATACATCACGATAATGGAAAACCACTCAGCTGTAAAACCAAACAAAGCAAAGCTCTGTCTACTTACATATGACAAAATGCATGAAAGGAAGGTACATTTCTACCCCAGGCAGGGAGCCATATTCAAAAACCATGCACGCATGATTCCAAGTTAGTGTGAGTCAGGAACTCAGGCTGGAGGAAACTGAGCTGGCATGTTTTTTGAGGAGGAAATGACAAAAAGCCAAAATGGAAGTAGGAGTTAAGTCTTGAATCACTCACTGTCTTAGGAAACCAAGAATTAACCTGGAGAAAGTTCCTGCTCCCTCTGTTCCATCTTGGGCCAACCCCTGATGCAATGACGCCCTGCTCAAGGGTCAAGTTCACCAACACAGGGTTTGTGGGGACTGTGGTCTGCCAAGAGACTACATGACAAAAGGCCTGAGAGTCTGGCAAAGTCTGGGAAGTTTGGAATTTTGAGAAGAAAATTACAAAGATGAAGAAAAGTAACTACAAGCTTCCCTCCCCCTCTGTCTATGGGTAAGGTCTTGAAGAGAGGTATATGAAGGTGTTGGCAAAGGTTGAACTTGCCAGTGCCTGGACTGTGACGTTTGTAAGAAGCACGGCTGAGTCCTGGACTATCATGTACTTTAGAGATTATAAGGGGCATGCCTGCACTGAATCTGGCATAGAGAGTGCAATCGTTCCCTGAAGCCTCCCAAGCGAAACTTTTGAAGGCCTGTGATGGGGCTTGAGGGGAAGAAGATCACACGCAAATACAAGGGGCTGTGCTGATGGCTCAGGTGGTAACGTGTTTGCTGTGTGTCGTAGTTGGAGTTTTTACCGGGTTAGTAAAACACCATGACCAAAAGCAACTTTAGGAGGAAAGGTTTATTTCAGCTTACATCTCTCTCACAACAAAAAGAAGTCAGGGAAGAAACCTGGAGGCAGGAACTGAAACAAAGGCCAGGGAGAAGGCTGCTTATTGGCTTGCTGTCCATGGGCTTGCTCAGACTGCTTTTTTATATACCCAAGACCACCTGCCTGGGGCTGGAAGCACCCTCAATGGGCTGGTTCCTCTCACATCAATCACCAATTAAGAAAATGCCCACAGGCAAATCTTATGGACAAACAAAACAGAACAACAAAACCACAGACCAAAACTAACCAGACTCAAGCCTAGACATCTCAACGAATAGGCATTCCGAAGCTGTGGGGCTTCAAACTGGCTTTTACACTTGACGACCAAATATATTTTCATATAGTATTCAAACAGTAAATCAGACCCACAATTTCCAAATCTTTGGTTTTGACAATAGTTTTTAAAAAGAGTATATATCAAATTTACAAAACACAATAGATTAAAACAGCATAACTGTGGGGGCTGAGTTCTCAAAAATGCAGACACATTTGGTGGCAACCTTCCACTCTCCTGAGTGCTAACATGAATTCACAAATGGGATAAACCCGCAAAAGTACTGGATTGCTAGTTCATTTTTCTACTAGTGACCAGTGATCTAAACACTCACTTTAGTAAGAAGGTTTTAATAGAATGGAACATCTGGTTTATGTTACATGAGAGACAAGAAAATTCTTCCTCTGACTGGATTATTAATGCATATCCTCTGATGGCATTATGTTTTTCACTAGTGGCCCTACACTGGCTCTCTAAAGTACATTATATCCCCTGATGTAATACATTTTTTTGTTAATTGTACAGAACTGTAGATACCATAATTTTAATGTGACATGCTGGAATTTCTTTTTTAAAACCACAAATACATTTCTCACTCTCAATCACAAATTTAAATTTCCTTTATATTCCCAGATCACTAGGCATTTTTCTTTCAGAATAGTTTAATAAAGGGAAAAACTTCAATTTTTTTTATTTGTCATCTCATTTTAAATAGACCTTTCCCCAACTAACTCAGAATGTAAAGCTGGAAAAAAATGCTTGCTTTCATAATATTCTTACTATTAAAACAATGAGAGTTTGAGAAACATTATAAACTATTTGAACTTTTAAAGAGAGACAGAAGAGAGTCCATCTTGCAACTTAAAATTATCTAAAATGACAGATTTGCATTGCATCAACATCTCAGTCTAAAATTACTTTAACAGGTCTATCTTCGCTTTTAAGTCCTTAAAATATAAAATATACTCTTTGTTTCTGAAATTTATTTCTAAATGTATCTGACACCATTGTATAGCCTGCTGCTATAAAGACAAACAATACACCCCATCAAGACAGTGAATTTTCTCGACCTTCAGTTTTTGTGGCTAAGAAATATTCTACTCATTATGAAAAGGTCCTAATAAAACAAAGACAAATCACATCACTACGCATGAGTCTCTCCAATTAGGTTTTCCCCCTGCCTGACTCCAAGACTACATATGGTTAAGCTATGCTATCTTTCAGTTTCTACTATACATAAACCATGTTTTTTTTTAAATGTTGAAAATACTTCCATTAATAATTATAATAGCCTCAGAGGAGACCAGATGGTAATAAATTCCTGAGCAGATCGGGAAGCTGCTCATAAATTTACCTTTTGAAAGTCTACCCATCATAGTGCAGTTCTCTGTACTGTGCCATTAAAATACTGGTAATAGAAACTGTCTGAGTGAAGCCCAAACTAAAAGACAAACAATGTTAGCTTCCCTATGCATCTCTTATTCAATGCTTACTTACTATTGGTAAAAGTAAAGAAAATATTTACCTAATTTTAAAATTCAATTACAACACTCCAATATATTATCTATAATGTATGATAATGGCAGTTAAGTTGAAACATTCTTCTAGTTAAAGCAAGTGGACAACTACTATCATGATTGAATATTTCTCTTTTAGATGCAGCAATCAAATGGACTGCTTCACACAATCATTGAATTGTAGCAGTGGGTTTCTTTTTCTTTTAACATCTAAAAAATCCTATATTGAACCATCTTTGCACATTCACAATTAATCCAACTGAGTTACTGTCCAATAATGCCAGTATAACAAAAATAGCAGCATTAATTAATGGTTTTCTTTCAACTTCATACTTAGTTTCCTTTTTGGGTCATGGTATCAATGTGAGACCTGCTTCACACACACACACACACACACACACACACACACACACACACACACACACACACACACACAACCCTAGATGCTTTGTCCTTATACCACAGTACAGAGAATTATGCCATAAAACAAACAATCAAACAAACAACAACAACAAAAAAAAAGAAAACATGTTGGAGATTTAGGACAATAAGTCCATAATAGTTTGGACTTACCCACTTAACAATCTGGTGCCTTTTCAGAGTGAAGCATTAGGACTAACAGTCCTGTAGTAGAGACAACAGTCTTTCATAACCTGCAGGAATTCTCATAGGAGCATCAGACAATTAAGATTCCAATCTGTTTTCAGAGTGAAGATTGGTAATTTATTGCTCCTTGAAAATAGCCTGCTCTACCTAATCATTTCATTTCACACAGAAAAATGCAAATATAAATGTTTAACAGGATATTATTTTGTACAGATCACACTAATAAAGAGCATATTGAATATTCTTTGAATCGCTAAGGACCCACTGGAACAACATGATTATTTAATTCTAAAGAAATAAAACTACAAGATTATAAAGATAGGCTTTCATAGATGAAAAGTGACATACATACTTGCTGAACCATCAATATAAACTATTTAAGTTCATGACAATAGGATACATATTAACCAAATTAAACTATCATCTGGTTACAGAATGGGTTCTTAAGTCACTGAAAAGAATCAGACCGGTTTTGATATGAAACAATATATAAAACATATTATCCAGCTGGAAAATAAAGAATGTTATCAAGTATAAAAATAAAATAATCCATCATTTAAAGGAATATTTTTGGAAAGATATATAAAAAAACCTATTAAAGGGTTCTGGCATTTTAAATGAGACTGTCCCTCATAGGCTTGAAAGTCATGTACTCTGATCCTCTAGAACTGTAAGCCAAGAAAAATGTTTCTGTAAGTTGTCACAGCAATAGAGAAGTAACGAACACAGAAATTCACATCTATTGAAAGAATAATATTATGGGGATGGAGTGAAAAACCCTATTACTTTTACCATAAACTCTTATAAATTCTGAATTTTATCTTTAATTAACACATAATTAATCATTGTAAAAACACACTGGATGTCTACCAGACACATTATACTACATAGTTTTTGTGGGATAAAGACCTAGGGGTGACTTAGTGGAACAGTTCGGTTTAACTTACTTCTCTAGGCCAGTAAGTTGGCATGGACTCCAACCACCTACAAGTTTGACAAGAGCTGGCTCATAGCTGAGCCCTGGCATGTCACTGTGGATCCACCAGTGGACAGCTCTGCTCTTCCACCTAAGGACCCCTTCACAGGGTGAATAAGAGCCTTCATGACACAGGAACTGACTTTCTCATCACTCATGTTCCAAAACAATAATGTGGGAACAATAATGGCTTCTACAACGCCACACCACTCTTGCCACATATTCTCCTTACTAGGATGGAGTCATGAAGCCTATCCAGTATTCATGAACTATTATTCCCCATCTTATAAAGAAGCATATCAGAGGCCAGGCATGCTTGTGCATGCCTTCAATCCCAGCACTTGGGAGGTAGAGGCAGATGGATCTCTATGAGTTCAAGGCCAGAGTGGTCAACAAAGTAAGTTCCAGGACAGCCAGGGCTACATAGAGAAATTCTGTCTCAAGAAACCAAAAAAAAAAAAAAAAAAAAAAAAAAGTTTTTTCTTCTGTGTTTGAGCTGGAAAGATGGCTCAGCAGTTAAGAACACTGGGGGCTCTTCTAAAGGACCCGGGTTCAAATCCCAACACACATGGTAATTCAAAACTGTCTGTAATGGCTGGGCACAGTGGTTCATGCCTTTAATCCCAGCACTTGAGAGGCAGTGGCAGACAGATCTCTGTGAGTTCAAGGCCAGCCTGGTCTATAGAATGATTTCCAGAATACCCAGGGCTACACAGAGAAACCCTGTCTCAAAAAACAAAAACAAAAAAAAAACAAAAAACAAAAACAAAACAAAAAAAAACCTAACAAAAAACCAAACCACATCAGAGAACTTGTTTGATATGTTCATACTATATTTTAGAGTACATAAATAAAATAGCTTTATAAAATTCAATTAAAAGATTCTGTGGAATTTTAAAAATAATTGAAAAGACAACCACATGTACAAAGCATATTAGAGAATAGCAGATCTTTATTTATAAGTTGACAACATACACCTCAATCCAAGATCAAACTTCACTGACATCTAAAATTAAACCATGCTAGGTGATTCTGGAAAATGGAACAAATAATACTATGGTACCTGAAAACTGTATTATTTCAAAGTAAATAGAGTAGGAACTTAAGGAATAACTTAAATTACTTTGTTAATCTCTTTGACTTTGGTTTTTTAAAAACAGACCACTCTTAGACCAGGCAGGCCTGGAACTTACTGTATGGTTGAGGCCAGTCTCAAACTCAAAGTAATTTTCCTGCATCACCCCTGAGATACTGATTACAAGCGTGAGCCACCATTCCCGTGTAAAATAATTCTGGAAAGACCTGCAACTACCAACATAGACCTACTTTAAAACTAGTTCACTCCAGTTCAATTCAAAGTATATCACATATAAATATTACATATAAATAACTTAAACTACAAACTAATTATGATGGAGGTGATGAAACCCAACATCTTTTGTAACAAAATGTCCATAGACATACTTGAGCTACAATTACACTCAATTGATGTCTTGTCTTCACTTTACAATAACACAAAAATGCAACTAATGCACAGGAACAAGCAAATGGCACAAAGTCATGTACAGGCAGTAAGAAGTTTCCTAAACACACCAAAAGAGACAGTTGTCAGAACTCAGTACAAAACCTAGAAAGAAAACTGTACTTAGCTCTTGTTCCCTGATTTGAAATATTGCCCTTTCACTACATTTCAGAGGTTGAATTTGGTAAACTATGTGACTATGACACAGACTTACTATAAAACAGAAAGCAAAATGTCTTTCTTGAAATAACAATTCAAATACACAATACTATGTAATCACAAACTCACATATAACAGCACTAAATCGAATGACAGATAATTATAATTTCTATTTGTGACTTTATGGCATGTTTATTGTATTATTAAAATTGTCTAAAATACGGCCGGGCGTGGTGGCACAGGCCTTTAATCCCAGCACTTGGGAGGCAGAGGCAGGTGGATCTCTGTGAGTTCAAGCCAGCCTGGTCTACAAAGTGAGTCGAGGACAGCCAGGGCCACACAGAGAAACCCTGTCTCGAAAAACTAAAAAAAAAAAAAAAAAAAAGTCTAAAATCCAGGTAGGCGAATGTGGACTTTAAACCATCTTAGATGTCATGTTGAATAAACTATAAAAGAGCTCCTCAGCCTCTACCTAGACCACTGCATCCTCAAAAGCAGCAGAGTCTCTGTGAATGTGAGTCCATCTGAGACTGTGTAGTGAAGTCCAGACCAGGCATAGTGATACTGTGATAGTGAGACACTGTCACAGTAACAACAACAATAATGATAATACTTTTTTAAATGAAGACTTTAAGTCTCCATTACTTAGGAAATGAAGGCATGGCGGTCACCTGAGCCCAAGTGTTTAGGGCCAGTTAAACAACACAGTAAAACCCAATGTCTAAAAAACATAATAATTAAATGCAATCAGTGAATAGAACTAAAAACTGGAAATTAGATGTTACATTCTGAATTCTGTAACTTTATTGTTTTGCCTGTTACAAATTACAATGTGTGTATTATAAAAACTGAACAGAAAAAAATGTTGGTACAAAAAGCAAGGCTGAAACTTTCAAAAAAAAAAAAGAACATAACATAAACCATAGAATCCAAACTTAACACTAAGAATGTTTTGTAGGTTACTTTATATACTGACTGCATTGCTTTAAATGTTTATTGAATACACTTAACAAAGTTCACAGTAATGCAGGATCTTTGAGAACTATATGGCCGCTTTTGGCCCAATTTGCTTGACCCAGGGACTAAGGAGTTTGGTGATCAAGAGTCATCAAAGTCAACCTGAGACATTGGCTGTCATGTTCCTTATCTCATATTGATGAGGAATAAACATGCAGATAAAGGGGGACTGAGCAAAGCATGAACTACAATTAAGGAAAATGAGTAATTAGGGGAAAGTGAGAGAAACTCTTCAGAAAGGAAGAGATCCCAACATAGGAAAAAACTGGTGAGCTACGTCCCTAGAGGGTTTTTATAGGATTTGAGTAGAAACTGAATGAAGAGCAAGGTATTTTCTACTGAGATTGGTTGGTTGTCTGGGCATATGGTAGAACACATCAAATGGGGTCCACAAGCTTTGTGCATGGTTCCCTGGAACAACCTGGCAGATTGAGCATATGCTGTTTTTGTGCTCCCCACTCACTTAGAAAGGTGGCTATGCATTAAAGCCCCGTCTGCCCGTTTTTATTTGCTTTATTACCTAGTGACCTTGGTTAATCTTTGGAAGGTAGAGGGCACAACCTCAGCTGGTATCCTGCTGGGTGCCAGTTAAACTATGACAAACCTACAGTTTTACGATGGGCCTTTCCCATTTTGGTGTATGGGGAGCTAACTTCTCCTTCATTTGGGAGGCCAGTTTTGAAATAGTCCCTTACACAATACCCAAGAGACAAAGCAAAGTAGAATGGAGTTGTGCATGCTACTGCCAGGCAATTAAATAGAACTATGAAATAGAACTAGGGCAGAAGATTTGAGCCTCAAGAGTTAAGGCAATAAGAAAGTCCCCTCTACCTTAACCCTAAAAGAATGTCAATCTGAAACTAGCAACCTTCTCATTGTTGCTTCTGTTTTCCTCAGCACTTCTGTCTACAACATGGGCCTCTTCACATTGAACATTATACTTTATAGAATGAAACTTTTCTTGATTCTGGAATTGCAAATAAGGCTGTCCTAGTCAAGGTTATAATTCCTATGCTGAAAAATCATGATCAAACTAAACTCGGAAGAAAAAGGTATATTTTGTTTCCACATTGTACTTCATCACTGAAGAAAGTCAGGGCAGGAACTCAAACAGGTCAGGAACCTGTAACCAGGAGGTGATGCAGAGGCCACAAAGGAGGGCTGGTTACTGGCTTGCTCAGTCTGCTTTCTCATAGAATCCAAGACCATCAACCCAGTTACATATAGCACATCCACAAAGGGCTGGGCCATTCCACATCAATCACTAATTAAGAAAATGTTCCACAGGCTTGCCTACACAGATTGATTTCATGGAGGCATTTCCTCAATTAAGGTTTCCACCCTAATCATAACCCTGACTATAGTTTATATCAAGTTAAAATAAAACTAGTCAGCACAAGACTTTTTAATTTCAGGTATGTGTCAACTACTTAGGAGACAAGCCCTTGTATCAGGACAGGCAGTTGTTCTATGAATCCGAATGGACACCATGGGCACGTATGAATATTTGGTCCCCATTGGTGGAACAGTTTTGGGAAGGATTAGGAGGCATGACCTAGTTGGAGGTGTTTCAGCAAGCAGCTTTAAGGCTTTAAAAGCCATCTTTCGTCCTTAGAGGCTCCCTGTCTCTTGTCTGTGGATTAGGACATGAGAACTCAGCAGGTCTTACTCCTGCCATGCTCCCTGCCATACTGTGATGGACTCCTCTCCCACTGGATTTGGAAAACCAATTAAATGCTTCCTTCTGAAGTTTCCTTGGGTATGGTGTTTTATCACAGCTATAGAAAAGTAACTAAAATGCCAAGGCACCTTGCAAAGACTGTGTAGTAAAACAAACAACAAAATGACCAAAATCTTTAAGCTAAATTTATTGAAATCCTGTCTTTTGATCGTGCAGTTTTTATTCCTGGCATTTGATATTGGACAAAGGCTCTTGCTACATAGTAAGGCTAGCCTTGAAAGATGATCTTGTTTTTTGACAACATGCCTAGGGTTTTCTATGATGTTGGCTTAGCTTAATTGCTGATTAGAAAATATAAGAAATGCAACAAAAACTGCTGAACACACACTCTGGAATTAAGAGTATGTTATAGAAGACAAAGACTAAACTGGTTTGCATGTAACTACTAGGGATTTGGCATTACCTCCTTATAAAATTAGCTTGGTGATAATGTATGTTAAGGAACACACTGCCCCAGGCACTTTCTATTTTAAACAACTATTCGTTTAAAAAAAACAAACTCACACCAGGCCTGGTGGTACACACCTTTTATCCCAGCACTTGGGAGGCAGAGGCAGGTGGATCTCTGTGAGTTCGAGACCAGCTTGGTCTAGAAAGTGAGTTCCAGGACAGCCAGGGCTATTATTACACAGAAAAACCCTGTCTCCCGGTCTCAAAAAACAAAACAAACAAACAAAAAAATCAAAAATTCAAAATAGGGAACGCAGTCCTAAAATGCTCTATTATGATTATTTGAGCATTACAAAGTTCAAAAATTCTAATACAAAGAAATTTAATATAACTTTCCATAAGTCAAAACTAATTTGAAGGATACTGGATTTGAAAATAATTTGCAGATAAGCACTACAAGAAGTATATAACATATATAACCTATATAACATATATTACCTATATAACATATATAACCTATAGCTTTTTATGAAAAATACCCAACACACCCAGGAACAGATTCATTTATTTTTAAATACTATCAGGGAATGACTTTTGGTGACTAATCAAAAGATATTCCAACAATAACAGATACCAGCATATTTCCATGTCACTGTCTACAACAAGGTTATAATTAAAACAAATATTCCAGTGTTTAGAGAAGGATTAGAATTTTTGAACTTTGTAATGCTCAAATAATCATAATAGAACATTTTAGGACTGCATTCCCTATTTTGAATTTTTGATTTTTTTGTTTGTTTGTTTTGTTTTTTTGAGACCGGGAGACAGGGTTTTTCTGTGTAATAATAGCCCTGGCTGTCCTGGAACTCACTTTCTAGACCAAGCTGGTCTCGAACTCACAGAGAACCACCTGCCTCTGCCTCCCAAGTGCTGAGATAAAAGGTGTGTACCACCAGGCCTGGTGTGAGGTTTGTTTTTTTTTTTTTTAAACGAATAGTTGTTTAAAATAGAAAATGCCTGGGGCAGTGTGTTCCTTAACATACATTATCACTGTGTCAGAACCTCTTGACTAAGATCAAATGTAGTGTTGTGTCTGTTCTTATTACTTTAGTATACACATCATGAACAGCTTGCCTGACTTACAAGTCAAGTAACTGCCAAGTATACTTTTTCTATGCAATGACTGAATTCTTATGTCTGAGCACTGGGCTAGGTGTACTGTTCATAATGATGTCATCCAATTCTAACACATTATATGAATCCAGAGACTATGGAAAACAATTGAAAGATTTTAAAATCGACCAGAAAACGTGGTGATGCCATTAAAGGATGCATAGCCATTGTTTAGAACAGTGTTCACTAGGTGATCTGATTCTATGAGGCTCACTCTCTGCGTAATGTCTGACTGTGGGTTTCTGCATTTGTTCCTATCTGCTGCAGGAGGGATCTTTTCTGAAGACACATTTGGAATCTGTCTCAGCAACTATGTTTGTACTCTGAAGTTTTCTGGTGTAAAAGCGCATGTGTCAGTCACTTGATACAGAAGGACACACGTTACCTTTTATGAGCTTTAAGATGATAGCACCCTAATATGTGACTTTAAAAAAAGAATACTATTTCAGTTTGTATCCCTCTGCCTCAGTGGAAAGCAGAGAGCTTTAGTAGGGAGTAGTTTAAGAGACATTCTGTTTGTCAGCAGTGGATTGTACTTGTCACTCTGTTTTGGAATTTGAATTCAGAAGCTTTAAAGCAAAGAAACAAACAAAAAAAAAACCTTAAACTTTGGATTATATAAGTTCATTTATTCAAAAAGAAAGTTAAACTCATTCTGTTTTCTGACAAGTCTCATTCGTTAATTGTTGAACAGTTTGTTAATTGGATATCTTTGCCAATTCAGTTGTGAAGTATAGTTGTTACGTGCCCTATTTTTTTTTTTGGTTTTTTTCGAGACAGGGTTTCTCTGTGTATCCTTGACTGTCCTGGACTCACTTTGTAGACCAGGCTGGCCTCGAACTCACAAAGATCCACCTGCCTCTGCCTCCCAAGTGCTGGGATTAAAGGCGTGCGCCACCACCGCCCGGCTCACGTGCCCTGTTTTTAAAGAAAGAAATTTTCTTTAAGAAAAAAAAAAGTCTTCAGTAATGGAGGTAAAACATTTTCTCAAAATAAGGTCTAAGGACAAACCATGAAAAAATAAATACATAAAAGGGGGGAATGGAGAAAGAAGGAGATGAAATACTAGTTATTTTAGATTAAATCTGACACAAAGTAAAAGCATTTTCCAAACATCTGAAAGTAGACAACTGTTTTCATGATTTTAACTACTAAAATTTAACAACCCACTTCAACAAAGAAAAGGAGTGTTAATTCATACTGAGAAATCTACAACTACAAGGAAAACTCACAACTGGAATTGTCAGTTATATATTTAGAAGAACTCAAGCTACTTAAAACTCATTACTGGTTGATCTGGCATTGACAGACACCTCCTCCTTCCTGACAGGATCTGACAAGAGAACCTGTGTTGCGTCACCATCTGCCACATGCTGCTCTGATATTATAAATACAGTTGTGGTACTGATGCTTCTAACAACTGCTCCAGGTGTAAGGCATTAGAGCAGAGAATTTGCTTTGATCATTTCAATGTCATTTCTTCTTTTAAAATGTAAGTAGTCTAGACTGGTTGCAGATTCCCAGAGATGTGTCTCATAAAAACCCTCTTAGACTCTAAACAGTTTTACTAAGTGAAGTAGGTCAAAAAGTAGATAGTGAGAAATATTTTACCTTCTAAATGCAGTTGCTAAAAGGGAAAGGTTAAATCATTTGAGATATCAGTGCTATGAATTTTAGTTCAATGTTTCTACTTTTTTCAAACATAATTTTGAAAACGTCATGACACTCAGTGCATACAGGGTTTAGAAAAATTTAAACTTCTGAAACTGGAATAAAAGATGATATTTTATGTTAAAGCAACAAGCAGCAGTTCGTTCAAAATTTAATTAAAGACAAGATAAAAAAGTGAAAAATTTTTACTACAGATTAAATATAAATATGGAAGCTTATCTGAGAGATAAGAATCTGGAAGATCAAAAAGTTACTAACTACAAAACTAAGTCATATTATTCCTGAACCTCTTGGCTAAGGTATATAGACTAAATAATTTAAAAAAAACTGTGGTACATCTACACAATGGAATACTACTCAGCTATCAAAAAAAAATGAAATCATGCAATTTACAGCCGAATGGATGGAACTAGAGAAGCTCATCCTGAGTGAGCTAACCCAGACTCAGAAGGATGCACATGGCATCTATTCACTTATAGTTGGATTTTAGCCATATAGTACATGATATCTATACCACACCAATGCATCAAAGGGAACATGGACTTAGACTTTTTCTTTTTCTCCCTGTCAATGAGACACTTTTCCCTTGGTGCTGCCTTATAATTCCCCAGTGCATGAGGAGGCTCTTGGCCCTCATATGACTGCTGAACTGGGGCAGGGGACTGTTATGTAGGGACACTCCACTCCAGAGGAGTGGGATGGAATGGTTAGGGGTAGAGGTTGGGAGGGTGGGACTGGGAGGGGTGGAAAGAGGACACTATGATGGAGATGTAACCTGAAGCAATAAATAAATAAATTTAAAAAAAGAAATCATAAGAGAGGCTTAAGGGTACAATAATTCAAAAAGTGACCAACCTACTATGTAAAGAAAATTCAGATCCACGACTGGCAGTTGTAAATATGTGATTATGGAATAAAAGCTGTAGTTAGGGACATATTGTTCATTTCTCCTACTAAAGAGAAATTGTGAAGAGGGTGCCATTTGGCAGGAATGTAAACACATTTATTTAGTAGTTTTGATGAAGTGATTTCCATCACAGCAAAGACAGAAGTATAATTTTACCCAAAGACCATTGCTTAATTGAGAAGGGAAATTTTACTACATTATAAAAGATGGTAGTTACTGAAATAACATGAAAATTCTTATTCTTTATTACTGAATACTCATAAAAATCCATATAGCCTCAATACTGAAAGTTAACAGAGAAAAGAAAAGACCAATTTCAGGGATTATATGCAGATTATATTGCACTTTAAAGAGTAAAGCAGTTAAAATACTTAATGAAATACTCAAGATGTACATACATAACACTTAAGAAAAAAAAATCAACAAATCAATTCATAGGAAACTTAAAAATATATGAACTTGTATGATAACAGAAATACCTTAGTATCAACAATCAGGCAAAAAGGTATCAAAACATGAAGGAAAATCTCTGTCGCTTAAACATAGAAAAAAATGAGCATAGTTAGGCAGGACAATTCAGGCTTGTGATCCCAGCATTCAGGAGGCAGAGCCTGAAGGATCAATCCAAGTTCAAGGCCAACTTTGACTACATAGTGAGTATCAAGCCAGCTACGATACCAGATGAGGACCTGTCTGGTAAGGAAAAGAGAAGGAAGGGGAGTGGAAAGATCAGTGACTCAGTGGTAGAATGTGTTTGAAGCTTAGGGTGATAGATTTGGTCTACAGTGCCACAGAAGCAAAATAAAACATATCCTCATTAGAAGTCACAGTAGCCAGAAGGAATGGGCTGACATGTAACAAAAGAAACCAGAGAGAGAAGGATTGCCAAATCTTATTTGATTGGGAAAAAAAAAAAGTCACAACTGAATTACTTTGAAGGTATCTATGGAGAATGAGTCTCAAGATTTTCATTTTATCATTTCATGTTTGTAAGCATACCAAGGTACAAAATATTACTATGAGTTAGACATTTTATTTTGAATTCTTGTATCATTGACATTTCAACTTTTCAACTTAATCACTTAAGTAAAGTATATTTACACATACACACACAAAGAAAACTACAGGAGAAATTAACCACCTCTACAAAAAACAGACACTAAAGAAACTGTTTAGTCTCGTTGTTCCTAAGAGACTAGACAATCCAGGGCTGGCATATGCCTTTAATCTTAGTGCTTAGAAATCAAAAACTTGCCTTGTCTACCAAGAGTTCCAGGTTATCCAGGGCTGTGAGGCCATGTCTCAAACAACAAACAAAATAAGATCGTCCTACATAAATTGTTAAGTGGTCCTTCAGGCTACAATGAAAACACAGATAGGCAGCAACCATAACCCATATTAATAAATATAGGGCTTTGGTAAAGGCAATTACGTAAATAAATATAAATGCCAGTATTATTGAATTTTTGGAATGCAATTGCTCACAAATGTATTTACGCATAGTAGGAGAGGGAGGATTGTTGAGTGGGGTCTTAGTATATAGCCGAGGCTGACCTAGAACCCATGATCCATCTGCCTCAACCTCCAGAGTGCTGATACTACATTTCAAAATACATTATAGACTGTTTTAAGCCTACCATGCTAAAGAAGATCCTGGAGCAATTACTCCACTGTTTTTGGCATTCCTTAATGAACTTCAGTCCTTCCTCCCTCCCCAATACCCCTCTCAGGCTCTAGGGATCACATTATTCCTGCCCATTCTTCTGTAAGGCTGATGTCTTGGTTTCCACAAATGAATGAGGACATGTGGTATTCATCTTTGTGTCTGGCTTGTTTCACTTAACATAATGCTGCTTTAAAATGACAGGTTTCATTCTTTTTAGAAATAAATAGTACTCCATTGTGTAAATATATCCATTCATCCCCTGAAGGCTATTGTGTTGTAGCATACACAATAATGTAAAGATCTTTCTAGTACAACTTCATTTTACTATAATACCTCTTATATTCATAAATGGCCTAAAGGGAAATATAGGAGATAATCATAGCAAAGCTGTATTAATAGGCATACAATATATAAAGATGTAATCATTAGCAGTAACTAAACAAGAGGATAAATTGCAGATGTAAAGGAAAAGTGTTTATATACTACATATCCAAGTTAGGTTGTTATAAGTTTGGGAGGTTAATTCTAATTAAATAACACAGGAAAGGAAAAGGAAGAAGGGAGCTAAAATAATATAATACCACAAGTCAATTACATGCAAGCACTGTTACTTTAAGATAAAAATAAAAATGGTACTTATTAATGACTACATTTTGTTATCTCCTTTACCCCTGCCAATTTACATATATTACAA
The DNA here is from genome assembly GCA_907164525.1 of Lophiomys imhausi. Lineage (NCBI taxonomy): Eukaryota > Metazoa > Chordata > Mammalia > Rodentia > Muridae > Lophiomys > Lophiomys imhausi. The sequence continues at coordinate 14,266,896 of CAJQZJ010032031.1, read as the reverse complement.
ATAAGCATCCAGTTTCACCTGATTGTAGCCATTTTGAGCAGTGATCACCATGCTACCCTTGAGTAACTCTGGAATGTTTTCCCAGCATAGTATAAACAAACCAAACAATTTGAATGGTATGTGGAATTTTATGACTGAACCCTGGTGCCATCAAAGCCAAGAATGTATCGACATCTTTGAAATTATCTTGACATAAACCAGATACTTTCCCACTTAGATGAAGTGATTTTGCCCTGCCTGCTACATAAGCCACCTTCCTTTAACCTAACTCACAAGGAATTTTGCTGACTTCCTTGACCAAGGGTCTGTATGTAAGTCCCCTCGACAGACTGCATTCTACTTCTACATGTCTGCCTTTCCTTCTACAACAGCATGTGGCTGGTTCTCATATGCTGGGACTGGAAGCATATTGAAGCACTAGTCTCCAACAATACAGAAACTGGCTGTATATGAAGACAAGCTTTTAACAAGGTGGTTAAGTTAATAAGGCTATTATGGTGGGCCCTAATCCAATCTGACATTTTTACCTACAGGACATAAGCATGCATGGTGGGGAAATCGGGAAGCCACAACACAGTGGCCACCTGGAGGGCAAGAAGAATCCCGAACCAGCATCCAGAACTGTGATAAAATAACCTTACACTTCTTTTGTTAAAATACACACATTTAACTATTTTATAATTAAATTTTATAGACCATATTATATATTCTTAAATATATATAACTGAAAATGTTTAAGAGTGTAACTACAGCCAGACGTGATGTGCTCGCCTTTAATCCCAGCACTCAGGAGGCAGAGACAGGTGGATCTCTGTGAGTTCAATGACAGCCTGGTCTACAGAGTGAGTTCCAGGACAGCCAGGTCTACACAGAGAGAAACCCTGTCTTGAAAGACCTAAAAAAAAAAAAAAAAAAAAAAAGAGTTTTTAATACAACTAAAAGAGATTTTAGTATCAGTCTACTATGATGATAAAAAAACAAACAAAAAAAGGATGGTGGTAAATTATTTGAAATTTTATTTACTAGTGAGCAGACATACTAGAAAGATTGGTTTACATCTCTATGGAAAAAATACTTTCTAGAAAAAAAAATCCTATTAGGTGATTCTCTACATTCTGAACTCAGGGCACAGCACACATACACTTTGAGTCTAAATGCTTGTTTCATCAAGTGTTTGTTTGCCAATCATGTTCTTCACATGTACTGATCTACATGAGGTAGAGACACACATCTGTTTAGAGGGTTGGGCATGCATGACAGCTGGATACTCACAAAATGAGATATATACTTTGCCCAGCTCCCCAGTTGGAGGAGGGCATTGTGGAAGGATGAGGGAGTGGGATGCTATCTTCCAGGCAAGACATGGCTGATCTACTCATATTTTCCCAACAGCCATGTTTATCTGAGAAGACATGAACAAGACCTAGCCTGTCAAGATTCCATGGAAGAAGAAAATGTTCCAAAGAAGAGCAGCCCCTCCATGAGGGGAACAATATGGAAGGAATTAATATGGAAGAGAAAGCAAATCAGTAGGGGCCGGGAAAATGATCAAATTACATTATATGTATGTACAAAAATGCTACAAATCAGATTCATTACTACACTATAGACCAATAAGAAACTTTTAAAATAAATTACCTGTGACTAAAATGTTTATCAATTTAGAACACTCTGAAGTCTAGTGGCTGTCGTCTAAATAAAAATTTTCATTTTTCTAAAATTAATGATTTTTTTAAAGCACAGAGTTAATCAGAATTTATGATGTCAGAACCAGAACTGAAACAAAGTTTTAGTAAAGGGGCTAATGAAATTCTACTGAACCTCAATGCACTTTTCTGGGGAAAAAAATGTAATCTGTAGGTTTGATGCACTTTTATCACATAAAAATGAAGCCAATATTTTTATTGAATGAGTTTCTGCCCGCTTCTTTATAGCCTGCTCAAATATCATCAAACACTTCTGGAAAAACTGCATGTAAATTTCTGCTCAAAATAATTTTTTCTTTCTAATGTTTAGTGTATTGTCAACAGACACATTGTGTGTGTGTGTGTGTGTGTGTGTGTGTGTCCCCAAAATTATTAACTCTTTAGAAATGGGGTCTTGATGTGTAGTTCATGCTGGATGGCCTTCTACTTGTAATCCTTCTGCCTCAGCTTCCAATTTTTATTGTACTTAACAACTAGTATTTCTGTGTTAATGGCTATGTCTATGGACAATGATAGTTATTTTTTGTTTATATTTTGGGAGCTGGGGATTGATTGCGGGGCCTTGCACATGCTAGACAAACACTCTCTTATTAAGTCACTGAGCCATAATCCAAGACCAAAGGAATGAATCTTTTAGGTTCATATGCAAGAAGACCATCTTCTGTGTCTTTCAAGTTGAAAATTGTACTAAGTATCAATTGAAAAAGCTGAAAGACAAATGTAAATACATACTTTTTAATGTTTAAATTAACTTCATTATTTTTTTAAGTGACAAATAAAAAACACCATACACTGAACTGGGTGGTCTGGTTAATTGGGTCTGGTTAATTTTGGTATGTGAAAATTTGTTTTACGAAAGCATTAACATCACAGCTGAGAAAAATCACACTTCCTTTTTACATGATCTATGCAGGATAGAGACCAAACAAAATGTTGCTTTTTAATAAATAATAAGTGTGGAAAAGGGCTGGAGAGATGGCTCAGCAGATATGAGTGTGGCTACTCTTCCAGAGGAATTGGATTTGGTTCCTAGAACCTACACTGGGTGGGTTGGAGGTGGGTCGTGGCTCATGCACAGATACATGTGAAATGAAATAAATCTTTAGCAGGACTCAGTGGTGCACACCTTTAATGCAGTACTTAGAAAATAGAGGCACATGGGCAGATCTCTCTTAGTTCCAGGCCACCTGGGGCTACACAGCGAGATCCTGTCTAAAAAACCATATGAAAGTACAGTAACAAAGAAATGTGTGAAAATTGCTGGTTTGTACCTGTATTTTGTCAGATACACAGAAGCCTAGATTTATACTTGCACAGGATATCAACAAATATATGTTTGTATATAGTGGTAGCTTCATTAAAATCTTCAGTGTAGTTAAATAAATCAAAATTCATACAGGCTTTACGAACATTTTCTTGACATGATCTGACATATCACTTAAAGTAGAAAAAAATATGATTACTGGTAATATTAGACAGAATGAATTCTACATTGTAAGCAAGTCAACACACTCATTATCAAAAATGTTCCCAACACTCTGGAGTGTGACCGAGAAGGTTCAAAAATGTGAAGCTTTACAGAGGAAGAGTTTGGTAAAACCTTGTGGTTCATGAATGTGACTTTATGGTGCTGATGCCTGCAGAGTGACTAAGCTAATTCACTATTTCACATAAGCATCAGTATACTGATATCAGTATTGCCTCTATTTTCTAAGTACTGCATTAAAGGTGTATACCACACACTGCTGGCTGAGAAATAACTATCTTTTATTCTATATATTTGCTTTCACAAGCTTTCTGGTACCATCCAACCCACAATTCTTTTTGTTAGACTGTCACCGGGTTTCGCTGATTTTCCTCCCAAGTCCGTGTGCACTACTATGAAAACGCCATATCTGCCTCAGCCTTATTTTTGGTAATGTTAGGATTTTAGATTTGTTGAGACTGTTACGCTTATTTTTACAATTTAAATGCATACACAAAATGACAACAGTATTAAAAATGTTGAAAGACAATCAACTAAAGATACACATGGCATACATTCACTTATAACTGGATTTTAGCCATTATAATAGAGGATAACCATCCTACAATCAAAAGACACAAAAGAGCAGGAACAGGGACTTGGTTACCTGTCAGTGGGACACTCCACCCTAGTGGAACTGCCATTGTGCCTCCTGTGTCAGAGGAAGCTCTTAGACCTCATGTGACTAACAAAATGAGGAGGGCTGATATATGGAGACAACCCACACGGGAAGGATGGGATGGGTGGGAGAGGGGGTAGAGGGTGGGAGAGGGGGTAGAGGGTGAGGAGGGACCAGGAGGGGGAGGAGGGAAGGGTGGTAATAACGAAGTAATAAATAAACATTAAAAAAAAAGAGACAATCAACTATCAATACAAAGTCCATAATTTAGTTTGTACTTAATTTGTACTTGCCTTGACGTCTAGAAAGATTTAAGCCCAACTTCAGTTTTCTCATTTATTTAAGCCATAGGGTATAATCAATACTGTATCAGGATTGAACACTCAAGACTCTAAATATATTTTCCGGACTATATTTTATGAAGAGACAGGTATCTGAGGTCACTGTTTCCTCCCTAAGATGATGACTAATTCACATAGCAGATACTCTACAAATGGGTACTTAACATTGAAAACAGTTCCTGCTATCATTACTTCTTGGAAAACTAGATGAACTTCTTATAACAATGTTCATGGAAATATGGTTTTTGAAGCTATGTCCTTATTCTATCCTCATTGCAAATTACAATTTGAAAATGTACTTAGCTCACGAATCAGAAAGAAAGGAAAAGTAACCAAAAATACTAGAAAAGTAAAAATCCAAAGAAGGCATTCAACGCACCTGAAAGTTACATTCAGGGAAGAAAATGGCAGATCTAATTTGGTAGCACTCTTCATGAACAAGTAAATTTAAGTTGCAAGGATCAATAAAGTCCTTTGTGCCGGGCATGGTGGTGCATGCCTTTAATCACAGCACTCAGGAGGCAGAGGCAGGTGGATCTCTGTGAGTTCAAGGCCAGCCAGGTCTACAAAGTGACTCCAGGACAGCCAGGGATATACAGAGAAACCCTGTCTCAAAAAAACAAAACAAAACAGTCCTTTGTTTATATTCTTTTATGAGTATTAAAAAAAGTCTGCATATATGTTTGTGTATGACGTGTGGAGTGAGACAGAGGCCAGAAAAGGTGTCAGATGACCAGGAAGTGGTTATGAGCCACATTTTAGATGAACTCTGGAAGGATAGCCAGTGCTCTTAACTGTTGAACATCTCACCAACCACTAGATTAAGAAAGCTCTTAAAGAAGTAAGTTAACGTGTTTAGCCCTTGCATTTTTTAAAAAGAAGTAAGTTAACGTGTTTAGCCCTTGCATTTTTTAAAATATCATTTAAAAGTAGTATAACTCTAAAATTCATTTTTGAGTTTAACTCTTACAATTTCCATCCATTCTAGGACTTAATCTCAGCTACAGATAAAGATATCCATTTTCTCCCAAAGATGTATAAATTGCTCATGGCTTCAAAGCCACTCAAATACTAATAAATAAACAAATAAATAAATAAATAAAACAATCTTGAACTTAAACCTATTTCTAATGTATTCCCAAGCTCCCATGAACAAGTGCGTTCTCCGAGTCCATGGTTTTCTAGACAGTTTCCCTGGCTGTCCTGGAACTCACTCTGTAAACCAGATTGGCCTGGAACAGATCCTCTGCCTCCTGAGCGCTGATATTAAAGGTATGCGCCAGCACACCCCAGCTCACTCTGAAGGCCAGGCTGGCCTGGAACTCAGAGATCCTTCTAGCTCTGCCTCCTGAGTACTGGGATTAAAGACGCGCGCTTGTCACCATCACTGCCCAAGTCCGCATTTTTACCTTGCAAATGCTACTTCATTATTAAATGCACGAGCGAAATATTTTATAATTTATCTATTGTGATCAATTATCCATAAAAAATTAACTATTTTAATCACTTCTGGTTGTGCTTTTACTTAGCAATGGGTTATGAGACATTTCATTGTCATAAGAATGTCACAAGGTATGTTTACAAAAAAAAGGGGAAGAAGTTTGTAAACAGTATAATCCCATCCCTGAGGAACATGAGGCCCCTAAATGCACTAAACACTGCTATAAAGCACATGGCTGCATACAGGTCATTAGCGTTAAGCGTATTAATGTCTTTCTGGGCCAATGACACTGCAACCCATTCCCCAGGACACTTTTCATCTTGAACTGCATGAATTAAACATTAACTCCCCATTTGTCATCCTCCCAGTTTTTGAGAATGACCATTTTACATTCTCTATAATCAGACTATAATAGATACCACATCTAAGTGGAGATATAAACTGTGTGTGATAATATGACTAGCTTATTTTACGTAACATAACAGAAACTCTCAGGGCACCTTTTATAAGAACACTGATCCATTCTTCAGGGTCCTCCTGCAGGACAACACTAGTCCCCACCTCAAAGGTCTCTTTTCCACATACCATTACACAGGAGAATTTATGCTTCAAACTATGAGTATTAGGAGGATATAAACAAATTAGCATATGCAGAAATGAAACTCTTGGGTCATGTGGGTAATACCAGCTCTAATTCATTGAAGAACTAGCAACCCATTCTCCACACTAGTGATACCATAGGCATTATCAGCCCCAGGACAAAAGATCTCAAATTGCCCACAGCCTTGCTTATAATTTTTATACACAATAAAAATCAGATAGTAAGCCGGGCGGTGGTGGCGCACGCCTTTAATCCCAGCACTTGGGAGGCAGAGGCAGGCGGATCTTTGTGAGTTCGAGGCCAGCCTGGTCTACAAAGCGAGTCCAGGACAGCCAGAGATATTCAGAGAAACCCTGTCTCGAAAAACCAAAAAAAAAAAAAAAAAAAAAAAT
>CAJQZJ010032031.1:14239981-14257165 GCA_907164525.1 Lophiomys imhausi | reverse complement strand
AAAAAAATGTAAGTCATTCTTTTGTGTATGTGATTCTTGGAACAGAACCCAGGGCCTTGTATGAGCTAAGCAAGCACTCTACCACTGAGCTGTACATAGCCTAAGGCTTTCCCCCATGTATTTGTTTTTTTTTTTTAAATAAACACATTAGACTTTATTTTATGTGTCACATGTGTCGTGTCTATGTGGAAGCCAACAGAAACTTTCGGGAACAGATTCTCTCATTCCATCATGTGAATCCTGGGGACATAACTTAGGTTGTCAGGATGGGAGGAAACTGCCTTTCCCCTCTAAACCATCTCCTCAGTCCTTAAAGAAAAGGCAGGGAGAATCTTGCATTGTAGCCCTAGCTGGCTTTGAACTTCTGCTTCTCCTGCCTCTGCCTCCTAGGGCTGACATCACAAGATTTGGTCACCTTGCCAGTGTAACAATGTTCAGGGAATTTCAAAAAGTCTTTAAATACTAAAGAAGAAGTAGCCCAAAACCTTTAAAATTTTAAGATAATATTTTTTCAAGTTTTCTGAGCTAGCCCCAAATCCACCATGTAACCCAGACACACCTTGAACTGGATGGAGATCCTTCTGTCTTGGACCCCTCAGCGGCTGGTATTGCAGGCCTGGGCCACTACACTGGATTTTGGTTTTTGTTGTTGTTTTATTCCCAATTCACTTGGGATCACAATGTCAGTCAGAATCAAACAATAGAAATAAATTGACAAAGACCCTCTTAAGCCACTTCATAGTAGCAACCATCTTAAACGTTAATATTTACAGTTTTTGAAGTAGGCCGAATAATTAAAATGTAGTAATTAAAATCAAATAAGAGTTAATAAAAATGAAAGAAGGGAGGAAAGGACAGGGGAACTCTGCATTTTATTTCTCAATTTTTCATTTCTCCAGGCCTTGAAGTTAATTAGAATTCAAAGAGAAAGCATTAATCAACAAACAAACAAGAATGGCCTACTCCATGAAAATTGAACTATGACTACAAAGACTAAGATCCTAAGTTCACTTTCAAATTGTAGTGATTAGCTTGTTCATACCAATTGAAACAACATTAATTCTTAACAGTAGATTAGCTGTTAATTCAAACTATATTCCAAAATGTGTTTATTCCAATACTTACATATATACCTTGGATATTTTTTAAGGTATATAGATTCATATGCAAATATATATGTGTGTGTGTATGTGTACATAAATACTTAAAACATAAACTTAGATATTGATACATAAATGGATAGAAAGATAAATATATTTGGTCAGTTGTGATGGTTCATGTCTTTAATTTCAGCACTCTGGAGGTTGATCACTAAATTTGAAGCCAGCCTGACCTACATGGCGAGTTCTAGGCCAGTCAGAGCTACATAGTGAGAGACTATCTCACTAGAAAAGACAAAACAAAGCCAGGACAGGCCTTTAATCCCTTTAACCCCAGAACTCTGGAGATAAGGCAGGCGGATCTCTGTCAGGCCAGCCTTGCCTACAAAGCCAGTCCAGGACAGTCAAGGATATACACAGAAACCCTGTCTCGAAAAACCAAACCATTTGTTCGAATGACAGTGTCTTTTGCCTTACAGAAGCTTTTCAGTTCCTACAGACTAGGAAAAAATCTTCACCAACCCCACATCTGACAGAGGGCTAATATCCAAAATCTACAAAGAACTCAAGAAATTAAATGCCAAGAAACCAAATAATCAAATCAAAAAATGGGGAACAGAGCTAAATAGAGAATTCACAAAGGAGGAATCCCTAATGGCTGAGAGACACTTGAAGAAATGCTCAACATCCTTAATCATCAGAGAAATGCAACTCAAGATGACTCTGAGATTCCATCTCACACCTGTCAGAATGTCTAAGATCAAAAGCTCAAATGACAGGACATGCTGGTGAGGGTGAGGAGAAAGGGGAACCCTCCTCCATTGCTGATGGGAGTGCAGGCTTGTGCAACCACTATGGAGGTCAGTATGATGTTATCTTAGAAAACTTGGAATAGCTTTGCCTCAGGACCCAGCCATACCACTTCTGGGTATATACCCAAATGACTCCTCATGGAATCATAAGGAAGTTTCCTCATCTATGTTCATAGCAGCCTTATTTGTAATAGCTAGAAACTGGAAACAACCCAGATGTCCCTCAACTGAAGAATGGATTAAAAAATTGTACAACTACACAATGGAATATTACTCAGCTATCAGAAACAATGAAATTATGCAATTTGCAGCCAAATGGATGGAACTAGAGAAGCTCATCCTAAGTGAGCTAACCCAGACTCAGAAGGATGCACATGGCATCTATTCACTTATAGTAGGATTTTAGCTATATATATAGTACACGATACCTATTCTACAACCAACATACCAAAGGAACATGGACATAGACTTTTTTTTTGTTTGTTTGTTTTTTAGTTTTCTCTCCCTGGCAATGAGACCCTTTTCACTGGTGGTACTGCCTTGTAGGTCCCCAGTGTATGAGGAGGCTCTTGGCCTTCATATGACTTCTGAACTGGGGGGAGGGACTTTTATGTAGGGACACTCCACATCAGAGGAGTGGGATGGAAGGGTTAGGAGGTAGAGGGTGGGAGGGAGGGGCTGGAAAGGGGGAAAAGAGGACAATATGATGGAGATGTAACCTGAAGCAACAAATAAATAAATTTATTTATTAAGAAAAAAGAAAAACCAAAGCAAGCAAAAGATACATATATTTGTATCCATGTATTTGTATAATAAAGAATGTTAATATATTGTAAAAATATCCTTTCTATATATTATATAAAATACAAAATCCATAAAGTTTTGTTTTGTTTGGAAATGGGGTTTCACTCTGTTTCCCAGGCTAGCCTCACATTCATGATCCTAGCCTGTAAAATACGTGAAATTACAGGTACATGTGATCACCTTTATAAAATGAAAAAAATTATTACATTAAATAATTTAGTGCATGTAATTCTAGAGCTTGAGATGCAAAAGCAGGAAGATTGGAAGAAGCCAGAAGCCCAACTAGTCCACATAGTGAGATTGAGGCTACCCCAGTCTATACTGCAATACTCTGCCTTCAAATAATAGAGACAGGCATTGAGCCAGTGAAGGATAGAGGGATGAATTTGGCAGGGTAGTTGACGTTAAAAGGAAACAGAAAAGTGTTTCATTTATAAAATAAAAATTAGGATTATTCAGGAAAGAAGTTCTACAAACCAATAACGTGTCAAAATAATAGTAATGAATAAACATACTATTATTATTTGAATTTTATGAATTATTTCCAACCTTATCAATGAAAGACAAATTAAAGTTATTTTTATTAGATGCACTGTTAAAGACTCAAATGAAAACAAACAAAACTGTTTTATAACAATGAAAGTAAATTGGAAAACATTATGTAAAATAAAAAAAAGTTTAGAATTATTTTAAAACATTTTCATTCTAATTTTTAAAATAATTAACCAACCTGAGCCACTTTAATTGAATTCTGGGTAGAGCCACCAGCATGATATTCAACTTTGAATTTTTTTATAAGTTCATCAAACCTACAAGGAAATCACAGTAGAAGGTAAGTTAGCATATGTTAGTTTTCACAAACTGAAAATTCTTCTAATTAAAATATAATTAGTGAGATCTTAAAATCTTATATTTACATTCAAGAAATGAATTTCTTCTGTAAATATGTAAATTTAAGAATCTAAAATATATACTGTTTGAACTTAGCCATTATATTAAATAGAAAGTAAAATAAAATTCATAAATTTTCCAAATGAAGGTCACATATGGCCAAGTGGCTACTCAGAGCCACAATCCTGTGGGTAGGAGGGTGTGTGACTGTAATCCCAGGAGATAAAGACAGGAAGTAAGAAATCTAAGGTCATTCAGATAACACAGCAAGATCAAGGGCAACCTGAGCTACAGGAGACCCTGTCTCAAAAAGCAAAACAAAACAAAAGCAAAAAACCTACCAGGAGTCTCAGCTGAGAATTATATGAAATTTAAAAATGAGTATTTTTCTCTTATAAACACAAGAGTTTTCTACAGGAAAAAAAAATGTCCTTGCAATCATTATAAAAGACCTAAAAATTATACCTTTACATTTCAAAATAGACGAGTAAGCATGTGTTCACTTCTAATTCCACATCTTACTGAATTTTAAAAATTATGTTTTATGTAACACTAAAGTTTTTGAAAATTAGAACAGAATTTTAAAGGTGCAACAAAATAACACTTTCTAACAAAAATCAAATGTAAGAAAATTGAATAGGAAGAAATGGAAGACACAGTAAAATACGGGTTTTAAACACAGTATTTATAAAATTGTTTTCACTGTAAGCATAGAGTTAAATTTAAGAGTTTGATATGTCATACAAATGCTCTTACAAGGACAATGTAAAGATTCCAGACTACCCAGGAATAAGTAATGTGCCTTGTCTGTTCTCTCTACTTCTTTCATTTCCTCAATCTCCCTGTTTTCCCCTTTCCTTCCTTCCCACCTTCTTTTGTCCACTTTTAAGATATAAATAATGCAACAGACAGAGAGAACATGTGAGACCCTAAGGTCAACAGCCAGCACTCAAACAAAACAAACCACACACACACACACACACATCCATAAAACTATACAATACACTCACTTAAAATACGCCACTCAATTGTATTCACATTTGTGTGACTGTCACCAAGATCAACTCCACAATCAAAAACAAAAAGAAAGTCAATACTCTTCAAAACCAAATCTCTTCATAACCTCACATCCCACCTTAAACAACCAATAATATCTTTTATCTGTATTTTTTCCTCATTCTGGGCACATTGTATACAAATGAAATTATATAATATGTGGTCTTTGGTCATAAGACAGTTTCACAAAAAAAACACTTTCAAGACTTGTAGTGATTTGAATAAGAATGGCCTCACAGGCTCATATATTTCAATGCCTGGCAAGTGGCACTATTTGAAAGGATTAGGAGAAGTGGCCTTGTTGGAATGGGTGTGGCCTTGTTGGAGGAACTGTGTCACTGGGAGTGGGTTTTGGGGTTTCAGAAGCCTAAGCCGCCTAGGCCCATTGGCTCTCACTCTCTTTCTGCTGCCTGCAGAAAGGGATGTAGAACTCTCAGCTTCTCCCCGCCATGACAATTATGTGAGTCATGGAATCTGCTGCAGGTTAGTGGAACCCCACACCCTAGATGGTGTGCCTTATCAAGCTCCAGTACAAGTGGAAGCTCTTGGGCCTCACATGACGCAAGATCTGAGGGAGTATGATATGTGAGGACCCACCTCATCTGAGGAGAAGGAGAGTACCAAGTAGAGGAACAAGGGTTAAACCTCTGAAACAGCAGCAAGTCCCAGTTAAATGTTTTCCTTTATAAAAGTTGCTGTGGTCATTTGTTGCCAAATAGATGGAACTAGCTCTGTGTCTCGTCATAGGAATCGATTACGTTGTTATTGCATACTGCTTTGATGTACCCTGCTTTGTGGAGTGCCTGTACTCTACTCCGATCCTTCTAAATAATGCCTTTATCCTCTTGAAAAAAAAAAAAAAAAGTTCATCCTGAGTGAGCTAACCCAGACCCAGAATGATGCACATGGTATCTATTCATTTATAACTGAATTTTAGCCATATAGTACAGAATAATTATCCTACAACCAACAGACTGGAAGGAACAGGAACATAGACTTTGTTACCTGTTAGTGGGTCACTTTGCCCTACGGTAGTCGCCATGTAGGCCCTCAGTGCACGAGGAAGCTCTTAGCCCTCATATGACTGCTGAACAAGAGGGGCTGACATGTAGGGCACCCCACACGGGAGGAGTAGGATAGGTGGGAGAAGGAGGAGAGGGTGGGAGGTTGGGGACTGTGATGGAGATGTAAATGGAAGTAATAAAAAACATGCATACATACATACATACATACATACATACATACATACATACATAAAAGTTGCCGTATTCATAGCATCTCTTCACAGCAATAGAACACTGTGGAGGAGAAGACTTATATCTTTAACAGTATTTATTATACCACATTTATTTATGAATGGATCTGTCAATGGATACTTAAATTGCTTCTATCTTTCTTTTCCTACTATGAGTACATGCACAAGTTTTGTAGATTCATCCTCATTGTTATTTGGTGCGTGTATTTCTCTTGAATCAAATGTTTTCTTCCGTGTTTTACATTTTGAGGCACTCTTATCAACTACCTTCCTAGGAAAACTTGATTGTCTAATTATGTGTAAAGAGCCAAAACAGAACAGCAGTTTATATCGATTCACAACTATGGAATCTTTTCAAAGAAGACCGGTTGGACAGGCACTAAAGGTGTATCAGTAAATAAGGAAACTATGAAAAAGCAGATCACAAATATGATATAAAATATGAAACACAAATGAAAAGATCTACTTAGGGGGCCCAACAGCCATCAGTTAGACATATCAGAAAAGGAGACCAGTAATTATAAAGGGTAAGGAAAAATAGGAAGAAAAACCTAAGTTTTCAAACAAGAAGAAAAACACAATCTAGACTTCTCTAAACCCTCAATAGTCTGTTAGACTACTGAGAATAGGGATTTGAACATATACTTATATAGAATAGAAATGCTAAGAGCTTCAAAAAAATAAAAAGGAAAAAAAAGATGACCTAAAAAGAAAAAAGAATTAAACTAACACCAAGTTTCTTATAAAATAAAGACTGTTACAAGACAATGGAAAGTATATTTTATGCTATAGAGTGGGTGGGGAAGAATTTGAAACTAAAATTCAGTATCTACCCAAGTAACCATTTTATAGCTTCTAGAAAAGAGGCACATAGAAGAATAAATAATTTTGATTATATATAAAAGTTAAGTTTTCCTACATAAAATAAAACAAATGAAAAGTCTAACATTAATAAAAAAGAAAATTTTAATACTGATCAAGTCTACCTATCACAAGTGAAGAAACAAAAACATTAAGAGCCAGACAAGTGTACAATGAACAAGAGAAATAAAATGATAAGTGCTGAAAAGCAATGAATTACTTATTAATAATAAAATACATACAAAGAGATTTCTTCACAAAACAATTAGTTGAACATATAACCTATACTCAGCAATGTGTAAATTTCTGTAAAAACAGAAATGTGAAAATGTCAAAAAAAAATAACAGTATTGGTAACAGAAATCTTTCAGAAAGTAATCTGACAATACACACCCAGAATCAAACAATCAATCAATTTCTCTGTCTTCCTCTTCCACCCTCGACCTCATTATTGTAAAATGGTATTTCAGGGGCACTATCCCAGAGAAAACTGTAAAACCTAAAAAACTCCATGCAAAAAGCTGCTTATTGCATGATATACAATAAGAAATATAAAACAACATAAATATCAAAAATCTACGAAATGCCTCAGGGGAATGTAATTCATTGTTTGCAACTATAATTACCAACAAGCTGCGTTATTACAGGACAGAACTATGATAGTGGCTAGCTATATTAAGCAAATATATGAAACTGGCATTAAAAGTAGGTTGGATATGTGGCACATCCTTTGAGCCAGTGGCAGGGAGATCTCTGAATTCAGGTCTGCCAACAATACATGTGAGACATTGTATCAAAAGTAAAAAAAAAAAAAAAAATAAAAAAAAAGTCAAAAGCACAAAAAATGCAAGGCATGAACATTTATTAATATAAAATATCAATATATCTTGGGATGGTTTATATTTATCATCCAATATAATTATCAGAATACTTTTCTCAACATTAGAATTTATTTACAATTAATAGAAAATAACCAGAAAGAAAAATATCAACACTCATAGGGCATTGTTTATACAACCTTTTTCTGTGTTCCACAATCTCATCATGTATACATTTAAATATTTTTATATATGAGAACACTTTGATGCAGGTCACTGAAATTCAATTCAGAATTTCTTAAGGAGTAACATTATGTAAAAAGGAAAGAATATCATATCTTCTTTAAGTTCTTTTTGTAGTTTGTTGATGTTTGAGACAATGCCTCACTATGTAGCACTGGCTAGGCTTTGTAGACCAGACTGGCTTGAAACTCATGGAGATCCCACTGCCTCTACATCCCAAGTGCTGAGATTTAAGACACGTGAGACCCAAAGTCTGCTTTCTATCTAAAGTAGTTTTAATACTTGTTTGATAGTCTATGTAGGAGAACTTAAATTCTAAGTAAGGCCTTCCACTCTCAAATCATGAAATCCTATATAAATTGTAATTCCTAGACAATTAATGCAGTTATCTCTATATCTGTTTTGCTTTTGAGGAAAACAAGTACAGTATAAGGAGGAAAAGAGACCTTGAAGACCAATGAATAATATGGTAAGCAAAGCTGCAATTAAAATACTGGGTGTTGAGTAATAAATATCTTGAGATTCTGCACCAAATAAAAGTGATAATATGTACATGGAAAGTTATCAAGTGAAATGTTCTAATCTAGAAACAATGCATTTGAAAACAAAGACAGCATTGACTTCAGGGAAAAATGAGAATAAAGTGATGGATCACCAATATACAACTATAATCAGCAAAGAGGTAACTGTGGGACATCTGGGCAGCTACTAAGTTACCAAATAAATATGCATTAACATCATTTTTCAGAATAAGAGCCCTTTTGCCATTGAAATCAAGGCACAAGTACTGATGGAAATAAATGCAGCAAAGTATATCACAGAGAAATTCACCTTTTCAAACGCATTATATTCATTATTGTTACTCAAAGCAGGTTATATGAAAGTCAGTAATTCAACAATTTAATAGCAGAAAACTGATGCCAGAGTGAGACACAGTAACTAATTCTTGTTTGCTCTCATTAAAATACATAAAGTTAGAATGAAGAGTAGTAAATAATTTTTCAATGAGTCTTAAAAAGTTTTATTTGACAATAGAAATCCATAGAATTAAATAATATATGCTTTGTGATATAGCAACTTAAGTTAGAAAAGTTAGTACTCAAGAATAAAGAATAGCAATCAAAACATAAACACATGCATTAAAACAAGAACGGGGGCTGGAGAAATGGCTCAGTAATTAAGAGCACTTTCTGGTCTTCCAGAGGACCTAGGTTTGGTTTCCAACACCCACATGGCCTGCTGACGACCATCTGTAACTTCAGTTCTGGGGAATCTGACAGCCCCTTTATAGGCTCTATGGCAACCAGCACGTATTGTGCACTTATCTATGTATAAACAAAACACCCCTACATACAAAATTAAAAAAGAAAAACAACAGCCACTTATGATTACCCATACCAGTAAGACACACTGGAGAGGAAGGGGTAGTTCAAGGCCAGTCTGGGCGACACCTTTGGCTCAGCAGCGTCAAGCAATTGCCAGAAAGGCTGACTATTTGATTTTTATTCCTGGAACCTAACATGGAAGGAGAGAATCAACTCCCAACTGTCATCATTTGAATCCACACTTCCGTGTGCATGTGGACACACACAAAACTAATAACATTAAATTTTAAAAAGGGACAGTATCTGGGGGGACACTTCTATAAATATTTACTTCGAAAAGCCATCAGGAGACTTTTAATTCTATAGATTTTGGTTCATATGTAATGATAGCAATAGAGTAGTATGCCTTGCTCCTATAATCTGATAGTGAACATGCTGTAATATAATTTCTTTTTTTGGTTTTTCAGCACAGGGTTTCTCTGTGTAGCCCTGGCTGTCCTGAAACTCATTCTGTAGACCAAACTGTCCTTCAGCTCAAGAGATCCAGTTGCCTCTGCCTCCTAATTCTTGGGATTAAAGGTGTGTGTCAACATACTTGGCTATTCTTTACATACATTTTTGGGGTTTGTTTGTTTGTTTGTTTGTTTTCTCAAGACAGAGTTTCTCTCTACAACCACCCTGGCTGTCCTAGAACTCAATTTGTAGACCAAGCTGGCCTCAAACTCACAGAGATCCCCCTGACTTAAAGGTGTGTTTAAGTCATTCTGCCTGGATTTCTTTACTTAATTTTAAGATATGGCTTCCAAAATATCTTCTTGTTATTTTGTCTTTTTTTTTTTTCCAGAGCTGAGGACCGAACCCAGAACCTTGCTACCACTGAGCTAAATCCTCAACCTCCAAAATATCTTTCTTAGTTCTTTTAGCCACCTGCTAATGTAAACTAACAAGTCACATGGAAAGGTTAATTAGAAACTTTAGGAACACCAACTTTCTTTTCTGATATTCCTGAATAACGACAACAATAACAAATCCATAACTGATCATGATAATATACTCTACATTACACAAAATTAATTCCTGATAAACAGCTTCCCTCCCCTCTCATACTCCTACTTCCCAATATACCTTTCTGTGCTGGCTATCAAACCCAGGCCCTGGTCAGCCAATCAAATGTTAAGTAAATACAGATATCAACATCTTTAGTTCTAGGAAAATCCACATTGAAACTACAGTATGATATATATATTTTTTGGGGGGGGGTCCCCAGACAGGGTTTCTCCTTGACTGTCTTGGACTCACTTTGTAGACCAGGCTGGCCTTGAACTCACAGATATCTGCCTGCCTCTACCTTCCGCGTGCTGGGATTAAAGGTGTGTGCCACTATACTTTTTCAATAAAGTTCTGAAAATATTAAGTGGTGAAAATACCAATAACTGAGAAAGATGCAGTGCATGTTGAGGGACACGCTGCTGATGGAAACTCAAAAGGCTCAGCAGTGTTTGGTGATGCCTTGGAAAAATTTAAATACATTATTACTATTATAATTCAGGCATCTCAGCAGTTACTATACCCTTATTATTTCCAAAAACAAATGAGTAAATAAGCCAAATGATATGTCCACAGGAGGAAAATTGTTATATAATAAGAAAAAATGAACAACTGGTGTCTTTAACAACATGGATTACTCTCAAAAAATGCTTTAAGCTCCGTAAAGGGAGCTAGACCTAATAGTGAACACAGAAAAACTATTCCATTTTTCTGGCATTCTAGTTAAGAAAAAACAACATGGGTTGAAATCAGCTGCCACAGATGAGGGGGTCTGAAGAGAGGCTAATTACAAAGAAATATGTCTTGAAAAAGCTAATTTTGTTGATGGTTACACATTAAAGATATCCAAATTTAAAATGTTAAACATAAGGAGATAATATTTATGTAAACTATATTTCAATATATGTTATTGAACTTTACTTTAGAAGACACATAATGGGCTGGAGAGGTGGCTCAGAGGTTAAGAGCACTGGCTGTTCTTCCCAAGGTCCTGAGTTCAATTCCCAGCAACCACATGGTGGCTCACAGCCATCTACATTGAGATCTGCCCAGGCATATATGTAGAGCAAATACTGTATACATAATAAATAAATAAAAAATGTTTAAAAAAAAAGAAGACACATAAAATCCCTATCACTATCCTAATTTTTCCTGTGAAATAATAAGCCAAAGTTTTCCTGGCTTGTCTTTTATTACTGACTTCTGAAATCATTTCAGTGTGTGTAGGAAGACTGAAAAACCTTAAAACCAACAGACAGAAACTCACCAATGCTTGACATTGTTCACGTTACCCTCTCTCAACAGAGAATTAAACACGTAGCTTTTCTAAACCTTATGCTGTAGACATTTTGGACTTCTGTCATTTATAATACACCAAAGTGGAAACTTCCAAAGAAGATGAAGTATGTGTCTCTGTGATCACTTAAATGCTTTGGTTCAGAGGGATATGTCCAACTCTGATCCAATGCATTGATGGAGTAGAGAAGGAGAAAGTCCATCAAAAGAAGCCTGATTCTAGTTTTGGACCTTTGGCCATATGGATGTGTTTAGCTGTCTGTTCTTGTCGTTGTTTAGGAATCAAGAGGGCGTTCTAGATCTAAGAAGATGGTTATAATAGTGATGCAAGTTAGTATGAAAGCTAAGTCAGTTATAGAACTTTAAATTCATGGAGATGGGGGGCTGGAGAGATGGCTCAGCGGTTAAGAGCACTGGCTGCTCTTCCAGAGGTCATGAGTTCAATTCCCAGCAACCACATGGTGGCTCACAACCATCCGTAATGAAATCTGGTGCCCTCTTCTGGCCTGCAGATATACCTGCAGACAGAACACTATACATAATAAATAAATCTTTAAAAAAAAAAATTCATGGAGATGGTTAGATGGTAGAATGTTAAAGTCAGGGGTCAAATATGTATGAACTGGACATTGGGAAGGTATACTGGGACATTTAACTCTCATAAATGTGGCATATTTATATCTGTTGTTTTGTATAGTATTTACTGTTATTAGAGAAGGAACCATTTGTTGGACTGAAAGGGGAAGCTGTTGGGGGGAAGAGGGTGGAAGGGTGGGACAGGAAGGGGGAATAGGGAAGGGTTTGTGACTGAGATGTAACTTGAAGAAAAAAAAATAAAGTATTTAATAAAAAAAAAAGAAGCCTGATTCTGAGGTGTAGGACAACACATGATTTCTCATATTTGACAAGTTCCTAACTAGAATGGATCAGTGATGATGCACTGGAAAGGGGACCTGTCTCATGCTGCCCCCTCAAGCCCCATTCAAAACACAGGTCTGGAATTAGTAGCAGGTTTATTCACTTAACAGATAAACGAGGCTGTTCTTGATGGACAACTTCCATACCTCTGTAATTAGTCTCTAAAACTCCCCAAATGTCTACTTTAAACAGCAGAAAGAATACTGGAATATGATATTGTTCTCAAGTTGGTGTCATATTTACTATGCAACTCCCACACTCCATTTTATTCAACTTAACATCATGCTATAAATTAAAACGGCAAATGAGACAGGGTTTCTGGCTGTTGGAGTCACAAAACAGAAGAAAGATGCAAAGAAAACTGGCATTCCAGTGTAGTTGCTCAAGGAAGCTAACATTTTAGAGTTTTCCAGTAAATCTGAATTTAAATTTAATACAAAATGTAAATGTTTGTTTGTTTTAAATTTTTTGTTTTTGAAGCAGGGTCTCTCTATGTAGCTGTAGTTGGACTGGAACTCATAGAGATCCACCTGCTTCTGCTTCCTGAGTGCTGGATTAAAGGTGTGGGCCACCACACTTGGCTTCAATTAATTCTTTTTTTTTTTTTTTTTTTTTTGGTTTTTCGAGACAGGGTTTCTCTGAATATCTCTGGCTGTCCTGGACTCGCTTTGTAGACCAGGCTGGCCTCGAACTCACAAAGATCCGCCTGCCTCTGCCTCCCAAGTGCTGGGATTAAAGGCGTGTGCCACCACCGCCCGGCTATTTCAATTAATTCTTAATTAATACATTTCCTACTTATGTGGCATGAAGCAACTTGTATTTGAAATGTAGGATGCCATGATTATAACCTATGATATATCACCAATTGTTGTCTATGGGAAAAAATAAGACAAGAATTACGAACAGGCAAGCACACAAAGAGCCAGACTACACATGCCCTACTTCTATATAAAGGCAACTAATTGCTTTCCATTTTCACTGAAACTAGAGTTGCCGTGTTATGCCAAAGTAGAGGAAGAAAAATTCTGGTGTGGAGCAGAGAAGGGGAACACATGCACACTCAACATACATCTGAAGAAAGAAGACCTCACACTGTGCTAACTCCTACAGAATAGATGCAGACATCAATAATTTAAAACAAACAATTCAGGAAGGTAACACATATGAGAGATAAGACGGTAAAATATTCACAGGAAAACTCAAAGAAGTTGGCTTCCTTGAGAAAGCATTCATAACAGCCAAGAAAGATTTTCAATTTTCTTTCTTAAACTTCTCATGTAAACAAATAATAAATTTAAAACATCAGTAATTCCAAAGAGGAATTACTTATTAATACCAAATGTTAATAAAATAACATAGGGGAGGGAAATCCATAGGCAAATTGTAAGATTCAAAGCTTTGAAATCTTTTACCACAAATGTTCAGTGAGGTTTAAAAAAATTCACTCAAATGTCAGTCTGATAAAAGCCAAAAGAACATTCCTCACATGTGCTTATATTTAAGTATATTTGGAAAAGATGGAAAAAGTAACAGTCATTCAAAGCTAAAGTTAAGTTATTAGTTCATGAGGATTGTAATTAGAGGCATTTCTCTACCTTCTAACGTTATTTTCTTTGATAAAATTTGGTTTTAAGAACGTGCTGCTCAGATAAACCGTAACTCTACTCAAGTCTAAAATTTTTAAAGGTTTAATTATTCCCATTTATAACTCTAAAGATGGATTTTTTAAAGCATGTGAGATAATCAAATATACTCTTGAAGAGCACTTTCTAAGTATAGGTGATTAAAATGATTGCTCCTAACTTTACATAAATGACATGTGCATTAGGTTTCAATCTATCATAAAAACATATAACCAAATTCCACTAAACCCATTTACAATTTTCATTAAACAGTAAATTGTTTGACATTTAGTTTTAAGCCATGCAAGGAGAAGAAAAATACTGTAGGAAAGTGATCCTCAAAGTAACATGTGGAGTCTCTCGGTAAGCATAAATGACATCCTATCCATGGGTAACTCCAAAACACAAATTACCCGGTCTTCTCCTCTTTCTTTATTGGTTTGCTTTTTGCTCTTGTTTCTATCAAAGCCCATGGTTTAAGTGGGACAGAGTTTCTCTGATCACAGACAAATTCTAGATATATATGCAATGGAAATGGAAAATAGTTGAGCAACAGCTAATCATTTTTTCTCTGTCTAACTTTAAAAACAAATCACTCAACAAAAACACTCAGGAAGACATTTAAATCCCCATCAAAATATAACATACTGAACTTCCAATTCCAAGTAACAAATAATGTGTCATAGCCAACATTCCTGCTGACAGCAACCAGAAAAGCCATACAAATATGAAATCATATAAATAAAAGCACCAAAGAGGTATGTTGATTCAGTTCCATGGAGATAAGATTACATAGCTGGTTGTTCAGTAACACATCTGCTGAATTCAGAAGGTGAATGGCAAGCTAAGGAGGCTAACAAAATCACCTCAAAAACAAAGTTCTCTTGGGTGGTGCTTCATCCCCCCCCAAAAAAAAGTAAACCATTATGGGGCAAGAATAAGAAAGCAGCAGGAGTACACAATCAAAATGATAAATAACTGTAGATCCTTCAGATTGCACCTCCTGCCATACTGCCTCCCTTTTGTCTATGAGATTGGCAGAGGAAGGGGGTTTGAAGATTTGACCATCTTCATGATTCAAAGATTAAGCTAGGTCGCCATTTTTCTTTGGGGAAGGAGGAGAGATGAGAGTTAGTTGAAGTCAAGGAGGAGATAGAAGGCAGAGGGTGGGCAATAATAACTACACTAGACTACAATGATAAAACTGGAAAGTGAGGACCTAGAACAAAAAGTCAGGGTTGCCTTTTGAGATGTGCTAAATTTCGAGGGTGTGTGGGCAGAAGGATAACTGTTCAACTGAAACTCTTAGAACAATTTGGCACCCTCGTTCAGTAGACCATTTCACAGTTAATGAGGCAAAAACATACTGATTTCATTTGTAAGCTCCAGAAGTTCAGGCTCCAGGAAAAAGGGGCAAACAAGGCAGACTGAACCATGAGAATTGAAAATCAGAGTGACCTAGGCTTTCTCCTGGACTTTCATTACTGTGTTCAGACTTCCCTCCTGCTCCATGTTAGATTCATTGAGAAAAGGGGGCATCTGACAGAAGGTAGAGCTTGAAGACTCTACAGCTGTATACAAAGTGTCTCAACAACAATTCCAAGTTATAAGAAGAGGAAATTAAGAAAGAACTGGAGAAACAGACCCAGAAAAATTTTAAACTATATAGAAACCTAATGAGATTATAATAAAAGTACTAAAGTTTATGTCCTCTGAACGCACGGTGAAGAGAAGTCGGAAGTAGAAAAACTACTGAGGAACAGCTGGTCTAGCACCAAAGGATGAGGGAGGAGAAGGGAGCAGGAAAGGAAGATGTCAACCATGACCACAAACGAAATCAAATGCTTCTAAGCAACTCAGAGCAATAAGGTTCTTCAGCTTCCTTTCCCTAAGCAAGCAGGGTTGGGGGAGAGCAGGGTGTGTTCTAGCACCGTATTTCACTCTTTCATTTCATTACCTCAAACATGTTAAACACTCAATAAGTTTTAGCAACCATCTTTATAATTGTGGAGGGGAAAACTGAGTTGCTAATTTCACAGAGAATTTTCAATTAGAGAAAAATCTAAAAATGGACTGATTGACATCTTTAATATTTTAAATTCAAACTTCTGGATAGTTTAGAAGACACTGAACATAAAGCATTCTCAATCCTTACTCTATGAATAATGGAGAGCAAAAGCTATTAAACAATTAACTAAATGGTAACAGCAATACAAAATATGAATTGCATAGCAATATAAATTCAAAACCACATACAAAAGAGAGTACTATTTTTACATTACTGGTAACAGAATTATAGGTCTGATATTACCTTTTAAAAGGAAAGATTATGAAAATTTATCAGTGTAAGCAGTATCCTAGTCATGCTTTGGCAGCAAAAGACATTCAAAAACCAATATGAAATGTGTTTAGATACTCAGACGATATTTTCTTTCATCTTCCAAATACTACAAACAAAGACGCCAATAAAGAAAACCACAAGTTTGCTGAAGTTAAAACATCTGGGGAGCAGCTTAAGACACTCATTCTAAAGAGCTCTATATTAAAGAACAGCCTGAAGGGTGATGATAAATCTGCACGAAAACGGGAAGTGTGTTTTGAATCCCACTGAATATAAACAGGCTTTTCCTCCCCTAAAAGGGGAGGGTACTATAATTAAGACACAAAACGCCTTAGAGGAAAGTATTCCATGAAAGGAAACTATAAAAGTAAAGCCTAGAGCTCAACAGGAGATAAGAATGAGAATACCATGTCTTTACAGCAACATCAGGAACCAGAAGGTGAATAGTCAAAGATTAAAGAAGTTACTAAGGAGTAACTACTGAGACACTGGAGGACAGTTCTACGGGTGCCATTTCTATTCCTGTGCCTCATGTGTGAAAGACGTTCTCAGCCATAAATCTGCATTTGATAATAACAGACTCTCAGAAAGTTGTATTCAGAAACCAAAACTAATGACAAGTACTAGAGAAATGACTCAGCAGGTAACAGGCTTGCCACCAAATCTGACTGCCTGAGTCCGATTCTGAGAACCACATGGTAGTGGGAGAAGGAAATGGAGTCCTACCTGAGAGCTGTTCTTTGGCCTCCACCACACACACACACACACACACACACACACACACACACACACACA
>CAJQZJ010032031.1:14215277-14239971 GCA_907164525.1 Lophiomys imhausi | reverse complement strand
CACACACACACACACACACACACACACACACACACACACACACAGAGAGAGAGAGAGAGAGAGAGAGAGAGAGAGAGAGAGAGAGAGAGAGACAATCACAGGGTGGGCGGATGTAAACAAAACTGGCAATTTTTGGTCTGTCAACACAATCTATAATACATTCTATATTTCAGCTTTCAAAATGTCTTTTCAAATAACCAATGCCAAATACTAGCATAAACCAAAAAGCATATTTACACTAAAAACATTCACCTAAGAAGGCATTTATAGAATTCTGGTGGAATGAATTTCTGACATTTGCATTTTAGCACATTACTGCAGTATAAGCAGCAGTTCCCATCTAACATCAGACAGAAACTGGCTGTAGCATAGGAAGGACTTTGAAGTACCTTTGTCATTCGTATGAAGGTCTAAAGAAAAACTGGTTAATCTACAATATGAACACAAATTATCTGCTACAAACTTCAGAGTATGTGAAATACATTAAATTTCTGACACCTCAAGAACAAATTTAAAAAACCAACTTGTAGAATTGTTTCTTCATGAGAGCAAATGAAGTTAAATAATAAACAACTGGATCAAACAATTTATACAAAATATTTAACAATGCAGTAAATACATTTAGGTTTTAGAAACTTTCTATTTTTACATTTTTTGAAAATTCCATATACCCACAAGTGAGGCTACTTTGCGCAGAGCACTCAGGGAGACCAGCAGGACAAGTGACCCTCATTCTCTCGGTCTCCATTTTATTCCCTTGAAACTGAGTATGCCACTGGCCCCGGAACTAGGTAGGCTGTCTCATCCCCACTCATCCAGCAGCTCTGAAGTTATGGGTGTTCAATACAGCACTCTGAGCTTCTTAAGCTCCAAAGGCTTTACCACTGCCAGCTGTAACTTATCTTAACAAACTTCATCTTGTAATATAACTAGTGTTTTTCTCAACTTTTTAGGATATAGTCATATCTACAGATGCTCCAAACAGACTTTTAGTGGAAACATTAATTCTTCAGTCATTTTAAACTCAGCATGGTTCCTTGAATAAGTGACTAATGTCTCTTGATTTATAAAGACCTTTAGAAAGTCAAATGTGAAATTCAATTGTGTTTGCAGCCAGCGCTGCCTCTCCCTTGCCTAGTTCCAGCCAAAGGAGAAAGGGGGTAAGTAAGTAAGGAGGTGCCCATACCATGGCTCCTACAAAGCAGACTGCCCACAAATCCACTGGTGGTAAACCTTACCCAAGAAACAACTGGCTACAAAAGCCGCTAGCAAAAGTGCGCCCTCTACTGGAGGGGTGAAGAAACCTCATCGTTACAGGCCTGGTACTGTGGCACTCGTGAAATCAGATGCTATCGGAAGTCCACTGAATTTCTGATTCGCAAACTCCCCTTCCAGCATCTGGTGCGAGAAACTGCTCAGGACTTCAAAACACATCTGCGCTTCCAGAGTGCAGCTATTGGTGCTTTGCAGGAGGCAAGTGAGGCCTATCTGGTTGGCCTTTTTGAAGATAGCAACCTGGGTGCTATCCATGCCAAACGTGATACAATTATGCCACGCCGCCGCATAGGCAGAGAATGTGCTTAAGAGTCCGCTATGAGGGGAAACATTTCATTCTCAAAAAGAAAAAAAATTTCCCTCTTCTTCCTGTTATCAGTAGTTCTGAATGTTAGACATTTTTTACATGGGGTCAAATGGTACCTTAGTCTATGACTGAGAGTGGAATAATAGGGATCAGAAATCAGGTATCGGCAGTTTATCCATTTTCATTTGTGTGTGAATTTTTAATATAAATGCAAGATGTAAAGCATTAATGCAAGCAAAATGTTTCAGTGAACACATTTCAACAGTTCAACTGTATAACAATTATAAACAAACCTGTTAAAATTTTCTGGACAATGCCAAGATTTGGATTTTTTTAAAATAAGTAAATTTCTTATTGACAGCAACTAAATGGTGTTCGTAGCATTTTTTACATACAGTAGACGCCATCCATTCACTATACTTTTCTAACTGGGTTGTCCTACATTCGAGTACATGTTTTTAATGTCATCTGTCTCTGTGCTGTTCCCGTAAGTTTGTCATTAAAATACATTAAACTATTAAAAAAAAAAGACAGAAAGTCAAATGTGGTGGCATACTCCCCGTGGAAGAAGCACTCAGGAAGCAGAGGCAGAAGGATTGCAAGTTGTTGCCTGTTAGTGGGACTTCACCTTAACTGAGCTGCCAAGTCGGGCTCCAGAGCAAGAGGAAGCTCTTAGCCCAAGCTCTTAGCCCTCATTTGACTGATGAACCAACAGGGACTGATATGTGGGGCTCTCCCACACTGTAGGGATGGAAGAGGGAGTAGAGGGTGGGAGGGGTTAATAAATTAATAAACAAATGTTTTTTTAAAATGACAGTATAATTTGAAAGCACATAGATGGAACTAAAAACAAATACCCTATGTAATTCAGAGAGCTCAAACAAGGAGATGAGGGAGAGGGAAAGAAGGGGAGGAAAGGGGAGGAGAGAGGGATGCAAGGGATGGGAGGGAAGGAGAGAAGAGAAGAGGGGAAAGAAAAGGACAGAGCAAAGAAGAAGAGAGGGAGGCAGAGCTGGGAGGAAGAATTAAAGAATCAAAAGCCAAAACACAGCCAAAGAAAACCACATGAAATTACCTTCTTTGGTTGAGTCCTGAGATGAGCTCAGTGTCCTTAATTCTTAAAGTGCCTATTGTCATCAAAGGCTAGACTCCTTGAACAAATTTAATTTTCTAAATAAATTTCTTGGTTGACACAATAAAACAGAATTTGATTAATGTGTCATTAGTAAATGGCTATTGGTAGGCTAATGAGCCATTTACAAACATACTTTGTGTGTGGCCTCATTTTTACTTTGTATGTCTATGTGCAAGCTTGTATGCCTGTAATCATAAATTCAGAGATACTGTGTTTAAAAATTGGAGGAGACATGCCTTCCTGTGAATTTGGAATAATTCAGGTTCTTAGTCTGATCATGGAAGTATGTATAGTATTCCTTTAGTAGACTGTAGAAACGCCACCTCATATGATTAATCCATGGTCTATTGTCTCTTAAAACCAGGAGTTTCCTTTCTTGTTGACATGCTAGGCAGACAGTAGCAACATTTAGCTGGAGTGGTGGCTCTACAGTTAAAAGCACCAGCTGCTCTTCCAGTGGTATGGGTTGGATCCCCAGCACCCACGTGACAACTGTCTATAACTCCAGTCCTATGGGATCCAAGACCAATCTTCTGGCTTCTGGGGTCAATACACACATGTGGTACAGAGACACACATCCAGGTAAAATACTCATACACACAAATAGTAAAAATGAAATAAAAGAAGTTACAGCATAACCATACACGTGAAACGTAAACACTGTGGGATTAGAAAGGATCACTGAGATGTACAGGGTGCCAAGCTGCAGTGTGAAGTAATGAGGATGCTGCATAAGCTGTAACTACTCTGCCACAGGGAGATAAAGTAGCCACCAAGTATTGAGAGGCAGGCCCGCCTCTTAAACAGCTCTATACATATGGGTGCTGATGCTTGACTTTTGAATATCATTCACACAATATTATTAAAAACTTACTAAAAATAGAACAATGTTTCTTTACTTCCAGGTCATCTGAAGCGGAATGATAAATTTGGCCCCATGTCTTAGTTTGCCAAATGACCTCTACTTTATGTAAATTGCTTTTTTCACTTCAACATAGAGTCGCTTCTGCAGTGAACAAGTAAAATGTTCGTTTTACCTCTGTGATAAAGAGAGCAGTGTTGAACACACTGATTGTAACATATCAACAGGTTCTAACGTGTGAACAAATTATTTGTTTTAAAATCTATTTTAACTGTTCTTGTGAACAATTTTGCTTTGGACAGGGAGATGGTTCACTATGTAAGGGTGCTTACATCCAAGACCAATGACTTCAGTTGAATCCCAGGAAAACACACACACACACACACACACACACACACACACACACACACACACACACACACACACACACAGAGTCCCGCACACATGCACGCACGCAAACAATAAAACTTTTCTTAAAAAGCTCTAAAAAGTCAATTTTCTTTTAGGGCTGGAGAGTTGGGTCAGCACTGAAAAGCAATTGCTCTCTGGGTTCAGTTTCCAGCATGCACACGGTGGTTTACAAGTACAGTTCTAGGGGAACAAAAGTTGTCTCCTGCCTTAGTACAGGAAGTGCACATACATACATTCGGGCAAAGCATATACATAAAATAAAATTTAAAAGTAAATAAAAAATTTTTAAGAAGTTCTGTTTTGCATTCAGAAAATGATTATATCCATGCAATGTAATATCTAGGCAATATGTAGCAAATAATAAAACATAAACACAGCATATACCTTTTATTATCTATTAACTTAAGTCATATAATAAAAATAAAATAATTCTCAATAGTTTGTTCTGAAATAATAAACTTGGATAACGGCAGTTTAGTAACAAAAACATAATACAAAATGTATCAAACTTTCACAAAAAAAGGCACTTCAGAAATTTAATATGCATGCTTAACTCAAACAGTTCCCCCACAAATACAATAACATTTATAATTCTGAAAGCAACATTTCCCGAGGCTTTGTATTAGTTACTTTTCTACTGATGTGATAAAACACCATAAGCAAGAGAACTTATATAAGAATATGTTTAATTGGGCAGCAGGAACAGTTGAGAGCTAATGTCTCAAACCACAAGTAAGATGCAGAGAGTGAGAGACAGTGAGAGCTGAGTAAACCCTGAGCCAGTCAACACACCTCTTCCAACAAGGTCATACCTCCTACTCCTTCCCAAGAACTCTAGTAACTGGGGACCATTCAACTACCAGAGATTAATAAGGGACATTTCATTCAAACCAACACAGGTTTGATTTATCTAGTCCATTCCTTTTAAGTGGATTCTTACTTTTTCAATGTATAGCTACAAGCTAATCTTTAATAAGACATGTTTACATTTTATCTAGAATTGATTTGGAAGGGATTAATTTATGCAGTGTTTCTATTATCACAACAAACTTCTTTATTCATATAAGTAATTCCTAGGTCAAAAGGGATTTATATTTTTGATAATATAAATTTAAACTTCAAAGAGGTTGTAATGATTTATAATCCTATTATGGTTTATGAAGGTGATCATTTTCTATGTTCTTCCAAATGTTATGTATTACTGAAATTTAAGGAACTTGCCAATGACACAGGTTTAAATCCTTAGGCAAGGATGAACAATCTCATATCCTTTCACACATCTTAATGTTATCAACATTAACTTTCCTACCATCATCTATTCACAGTTTTGTCATAGGTAAATATTACTCAATCCCCATCACCATGTAAAGTGGAAATGGTAGTGCATGGCTGCATCCCCAGCACTCACGAGGTCAAGGTGAAAGGTCATTGTAGGTAGGCCATACTGTGAGTTGAAGTCTGTCCTGGGCTATCTTAAAAATACAAACAAGTATGGAACTAGAGAAGCTCATCCTGAGTGAGCTAACCCAGACTCAGAAGGATGCACATGGCATCTATTCACTTATAATTGGATTTTAGCTATATAGTACAGGATAACTATACTACAATCAACACACCAAAGGGAACATGGACATAGACTTTTTTTTTTCCTGTCAATGAGACACTTTTCCCTAGTGGTGCTGCCTTGTAGGTCCCCAGTGTTATGAGGAGGCTCTTGGCCCTCATATGACTGCTGAACTGGGGTGGGGGACTGATATGTAGGGACACTCTACTCCAGAGGAGTAGGATGAAAGGGATAGGGGGTAGAGGGTGGGAGGGAGGGACTGGGAGGGGTGGAAAGAGGGCACTGTGATGGAGATGTAGCCTGAAGCAATAAATAAATAAATTTAAAAAAAAAAGAAAAAATACAAACAAGGGAGTGAAGAGATGGCTAAGAGAGCTCCTGCTGCTCTTGCAAAGGATCAGGGTTTGATTCTATCACCCACGTGGCAGTTCACAACCATTTGTAACTTCACCTACAGAGGATCCAATGTCTTAGAAGACAAAGACCTACAAACAAGCAACATATACCCATACACATAAGATAAAATAATAATTAAAACAAACAAATAATAATTAAAACAAAACCTAATCAAACTACAATGAGATAACCCTTTCTCCACCAGTCTGGCTCAGGTTTTTTGTGTGTTCTTGTGATAAAGGATACTGAACTCAACATCTTGGGCATGCAAGGTAAGTGTGTTATCTCTGAGCACAGCTACAGCCCTGGCTCAGATTTTGAAAGCAAGGAGTGGAAAGCTCCTGGGAATTTAACATTTTGGAAAGCTAAAATTGTAAGCATCTTTAAAATTTAAGACAACTATACCTATGGAGCCAGTATATCCATTCCCACAATTCCAAGAGAGATGAGTGCACAAGAGCCATATAGGAAGACTCATATACCAACATTATTTCTAGTACTGTCAAACTAGAAACAACCTGAATATCCATCAAGAAAATGGAAACAAAACTGAGATGGATTCAATGAACATGGAGAAGAAGAGAAAATGAACAAAGCAGTGCTCCACACATGCAGGGCATAGCCAGTCTCACAGTGATAAGCCAAAGAAGAAAACAATTCAAAAAGGTACACTACCCGGTTCTACTTACTAAAATTCTAAAACTACAAAGCTAATCTCTGGTGTTAAAAGATCAAAGACACCTTTGGAGAAGAGGAGGGGACCAGGCACCTCTGGTCTGATTGCCAAATTCTATTTCTGGGATGGGATGGCAGTTAAACAGGTATGTTTATTTTGAGGTAATTCTTTCAGCTGCACACTTATGACTTGTAATACTCTTCTACATGTTGTACTGTAGTTCATAAAAAGTTAATAAGAAGAATGTATATTGAATTGTGCCAAGTGCTTTTCTAGCACCTATGAAAACAATCATAAAAATTCTCTAGGAGTCTATTAATTTAGGGCATCAGTCTAGAACTAACAAAAGATAAACTACAAAATAAGTTAAATGGGAGGAATTTAATCTAAAGCATCAATAACTATTTTATGAGATTAACCATGAGCTTTAAGGAAGCACCACATGGTATCCTAGAGATGACTGGAGTCCACATTGAAATAAAAGCTCATGAAAGACCAGACTTCACTGGAGAAACCATGCACCAGCTACCAAAGGCAGCACAGAAGCTTACTGGTTCAGCTATTCTGGGCTTCCTGACCAAACAGACACCCTCAGGAAGCATGTAGGGGAGCCTAATAAATTATATTAGCAGAAGCCACGTGGTGGTGGTGGTGGTGGTACATGCTTTTAGTCCCAGAACTCGGAAGGCAGAGGCAGGTGGATCTCTGAGTTTGAGGCTAGCATGATCTACAGAGCAAGTTTCAGGACAGTTAGGGCTATACAGAGAAATTCTATCTCAAAAAAAACAAAATAAGTAAATAGATAATTGTAATATTAGCAGATATCCTAATTTGAGCAATTCTTTCATTCTGAAATATACCCATTGTAGTATATATCCATATATCTCTTGATATATCTTTATATTCCATTTATACTGTGGTTAATCTTTAAATTATGGCCTTTGTATACGGAAATGTATTAAAAATATTTGGGTTATTAATCCTACAATCATCAACCACTCATATTTTTGTTTCTAATTATTTTTCAGTTGATCCTTTGTGTGTGCGCACAATGTGTGTGGTGTGCATTCCTGGCCTACACTGAGGCCAGAAGAAAATGTTGTGGAGATGGTTCTCTCTTTGTCCCATTTCATGGGCTCCAGGGAGTGAACTGTGGTCACTACGCCTGTACAGCAAGCATCTTGCCTGCCTTTCTCTGCCGAGAAATCTCCCTGACCTCTCAGCTGATACCTGTGTCACAGAACTATAATCAACCTACTTGTAAATAATATTTCCTTTTATGAGAATTTTTGGATCTTAGTTGTTTTTATCTGAGTCTCACTATCTGACATGGGTCTTTAAAACGCCACGCTGTTCACGTAGCTAAGAGTATAAAAGCAGTCATGGGGGGAAGGGGAACAACTGATTCAGAGACTTGTGCAATAATTCAAACACATGATGAAGGTGACACAAAAGGGCCAGTGGGGTAGGTCAGGTGACTTTAGTGGCAGAGATGGCAGAAGTGGCTAGATTTTAGGTTATAGTGATCAGTGGTGCCAGTAAGATTTCCTGAAGGATGGAATATGAATGAAAGAAAATTTTAAAAAAGTGTGTGAGCATGTCTGTTTGTGTGTGTGCCTTCCTGTCTGTCTATGTGATACATGTATATGAGTGTACACACATGCCCTTGTGCACGAATGCAGAAACTTGGGATGATTTTCTCTATTGCTCTCCACCTTATTGCCTTCTGACAGTGTCTCTCACTGAACCGGAAGCTCACTTTTTCAGTTAAGCCAACGGGTCAGCAAGTCCCTGGGATCTATCTGCCTGCATCCACTCCCCAGCGCTAGAGATACAGGCACGGAAAACTCTTGCATAACTTTTGACACAGGTGCTCTGGATTCAAACTCAGATATTCATGCTTACACAGGAAATACATGTACTCAGCCACCTCATCATCCCAAGAATAATTTTAAGGTGTTTATCCTACAGCTAGAAGGAAATGTTGAGTGGCACTAGGTAAAATAAAGGAGTCTGCAGATAGAACTGGCTGGAGGACAGAAATTAGTAGTTCAGTTTTAGAGACTGTAGATTTAGGATATCAAAAGCACAGACACTGTCACTGAGTGCAAAAAAAAAAAAAAAAAAGAAAAGAGCAGGCCAACTGATGCCTCCAACTGGATGGATTGACTTCCATCACTATGATTAAGGGCAGGGAAGTCGACAGCCTAGCTCTGCCAAGACAGGGTAGGTTAGTCCTTCACAATCCCTGCTCTACAATAAATGTCTGTCAGAGAAACAGGACCAAAAGGCTGAAGACTGATGCTGGAATGTATGGAGAGAAAATGGGAACTGTCCAGGTAGTCACTGGTTTGTCATTTCTTAGTATTGGAAGCTGCAGGCCCTGCACTTCCTATACAATCAGATATATTTATCCTTCTCAGCTCTCTGAGGTGGTTGAAGAATAGACAGCTTGAGTCTCATAGCTAAATTTTGAGTTGTTTAGGAATCAAGAGGGTGTTCTAGATCTAAGAAGATGGTTATAATAGTGATGCAAGTTAGTATGAAAGCTAAGTCAATTATAGAACTTTAAACTCATGGAGATGGTTAGAAGGTAGAAGGTTAAAGTCAGGGGCCAAATATGTATGAACTGGACATTGGGAAGGTACACTGGGCCATTTAACTCTCATAAATGTGGCATATTTAATTCTGCTGTTTTGTATAGAATTTACTGTTATAAGAGAAAGAACCATTTGTTGGAATGAAAAGAGAAGCTGTTGGGGGGGGGGAACAGGGTGGAAGGGTGGGACAGGAAGGGGGAATAGGGAAGGGTTTGCGACTGAGATGTAACTTGAAAAAAAAATAAAGTACTTATTAAAAAAAAAAAAAAAAGGGCACAGAATCCATCCATAGGATACACTACTGCGAAGGCTTCCTTCAATAAAAACAATAGTGTGCTCTGGCAGAAAACTGGGTATACATTGATAGCCACGTGTATGGAGAAAGAAAGTGTAACCTCTTCTAAGGCAGAACAAAAAGACCCAATTTCCCCTATAGAATATTTCAGTGTCTGTGAAGGGAATACAGGATGGGTAATCTTGGTACAGGAACAAAAGTATCAACAGTCCTATGTAAATTAGTAAATCTGAGGAAAAGAAAGAAGAGTGGCGTCACAATTCATTGCTCTAGTGTACGGTCATTTTGTGCCTCAGGGAGTATGGCAAGTCCAGAAAAGATAGTTCAGATTTCAAAATCTACTTTACAGGGACCTAAAGATTTCCTATTCCCAGTACACCACACGTTGCTTTGTTCTAAGCTACCTCCTGCAAGAAAAGTCACTAGGACCAAGCCTTGTGAAGATAGGAAAACTGAAGTATATAATTAGTGTAACATATGTGATGTAAAAGTATCTAGCACTAGAACCCACAGCTCCCACAACCCTTGCTACCTACCTCTCAAAGAATCTTGACAAGCAAAAACACTCCACCAAACTAAAGTAAATATGAAGTGATAAAGGTATTTTTTTTTACAGGTGTGATTTGAAAATACTTCAATAACCATACTATAGACAATTACCATCAAGTTTCAACCACTTCTGTTTACTATATAAATAAAATGATTCTATAGAGCTTACGCTGGCTTTCTACTTGTCTACAACTAAAAATTTTAAAAAAAGAAGAAAAAGAAAAAATAATTCACAATATTTTAGAAAATGTATGACATCGGGGTACTATTTTGTTTTTTATCAGCTAAAGACAATAACGAGCCAAATGCTTCTATATCCTTAAGTATATATTTTGCATATGGGCAATAAAATGTATTACAAAACATTTTCCATTTTAAGCTTGTTATTTGGCAGAAAATCTCCCACAGAGCTTAACTTATTATTATTATTTGCTACAGACTCTTCCTAAAAGCAAGAGCAGCCCATTTTCCCCAGATGACTCACTAACTAAAGGAACAGCAGAATGAAGTGTTCCTACTTGAAATACCAACAGCTAATATAACCTTCCACACAACATTAGGAAACTCAGTCTCTCTAGTCTAAGAGCCGTCATGAAGGGTCACCCTCACGAAGCACATGCAGCTCCTGAGCTGATCAGCAACACCAAGGGAAAAAAAAACTGGGCCTTTATGAAGGTTTCTTTAAGAAGAATTCAGAAAAATAAAAAGCAAGACCTTCAAAAATCATAAAAACAAACAAAAATAGATGGCATTCTTTCTCATTCTTTCGGCAAATCACTAATGTCGTATGTAAACACACTTAAAATATATTAACTTGTCAAAAATATCAAAATTTACAAAGCCATCCAAACTAGACAAGCTTTCAGACATTATACAAGTGAAATACAGCCACAACTACCACCCTTCAGAAGAACAGTGAAATACTTAGTAAATCTTACAAAAATATGAATTTTTTTCTAGATGTGTATCTTGAATACAAAATGTAGCATCCAAAACTGACAATCAGAAGTACTGCCCGTGTTTCGAGTGAGCAGTAAGAAGAGCGAGCATGAGCCATTACAAACACATGAACCCTGAGCAGAAACTGAGGAATGATACTGAAAAGCAACTGACATGGGGAGGTTAACTGAGAAATGGAGGGGCAGAACACATAGAAGGAACTGCTTATGACCCCTCAGGCCAACCCAGCTCCTCCTCTTCTTCTTCTTCTTCTTCTTCTTCTTCTTTTCCAACATTTATTTATTTATTCAAGTTACATCTCGGCAACAGCCCCCTCACTCCTCCCTTCCCAGTCCTTATGTGAGTACACCTTGGAAACATGCTGAAATTCCACTGTTAGTCAGTCACGATTACTCTAGTTAGACTTCCTTTCACTTGGAACCATGAACCCTAAATGCATGTAAAATATTATTCTAAGAAAGAATGAACAGATTTTCCATATGGTTACAGGAAGATGTGGATTTTCGGGTATGTTATGACGTATACTGCATTGATCCCTGTCTGCAAAGGAGAGTTATTTGTGCCTTACTATGGGTTCACTATATCTGCTGCTTTTGCTGAGGACAAGTGTTCAGTTCCCAGAACCCATGTCAGGCAGCTCACAACCTCCTATAACTCCAGCTCCAGGGGATCTGAAACACTCTTCTGGCCTCTGAGGACACCTGGACACATATGCACATAACTATACAAAGAGACACACATTCACATGTGTTTAAATTAAATTAAAATCTAAGAAAGAAAAAATAAGAGTGGAGGCAGTCATCCAAAAAATATCAATGTCTGGGATAATGTATTTCTAAATCAAATAAGACTTCTTTAAGTGTGAACTATTTTATATTTAAGTTTTATACAAAATAGATTTATATAACATGTGAATTTACTTTTATATATTTCTTTTCTACTGAGTCAGTAATTCATTTGCCATTTACAAACATACCTTTGTTAATAAGGCACAATGTCTACCCAGCTCCCATATTTCTCGTTTATTTCTTGTTCTTCTGGCTAACCCATTAAATGTAGATTTCCTTGAACTCCAGCTTGACCCTTCTCAACTAGATTTATTCTGAATGATCATATCCACCTACTCCCATATGTATATGGGATTGATAAATAACTCCAGTGGTATTTACACTGAGGCTTAGGGTAAAGAGCCATCTACACTGAAACCTCACCTTTTTAATATCCAGATAGGTGACCATGAACCACTGTTGTACCTCAGTTTTCTCTTCTGAAAACCTTAATAATAATAGCAACTACTTCATGTTGCTACTTTTTAACTACCAAATGTATAATACTGACAAATTACTTGCTACCATGAAATTAAGTGATAAATCTGAGGTCTACCACTGACTCGCTGACCCATGCTTTTACTCTTGGGCAACTTAACCATCACTGACTACCAAAATGAATAATTTCCTTCCTGAGACCCTCTTGAGGCTTACAAGATTATGACTTTCTTTTGACACTGAGAAAATAGATACAGGAAGGTCAGAAACTGTGTCCTATAATCTCTATTTTGTTTCCTCCTGGGCACCAGAACATGCCAGTGGCATTGGTCTTTCAGTGAAGCCCTGACAACTTAAACAGTCTCAGTGTCCACAGTAGGCCAAATTGTTTAAGGAACACACTTCTATAAAAACCAAGGAGACTATTTAGGAAGCAATTTACATAAGCATGTATATCAAGGATACTAAATACTACTTAAATGTCTTATATGTTCTATGCATCATCATTAATACAATTTATTTCCAATGGATACAATCACCCTACCCACCATACTGTAACATGAGAAGCGTGTCCCTCATTGTCTTTGTTCATAATATTTTCTTTATTTTTTAATAATTTATTTTAATTTTATGTTCATTGGTGTTTTGTCTGCATGTATGTCTGTGTGAAGGTATAAGAAGCCCTGGAATTGGAGTTAAGAGACAGTTGTGAGCTGTCATGTGGGTGCTGGAAATTGAACCAGGGTGTTCTGGCAGTGCTCTTAACCGCTGAGCCATCTCTCTAGACCCTGCCCATAGTATTTTCAAAACAGGTATCAAAGTGTTCTAAGAATACAAGGATCCCAAAACTCCTGCACATCTTACGGTAACCTGGCCTACTGTTCACCCCACTAAGCAGACTAACTCAAGCTTCAGCAAATTAGAACTTCACCAGCCCCCAAAATAAAGCCCATAACTTCTCTTTGGTGTTTTTTTTTCTTTTCAATAAATAACTGACAATTTATCATGGTCAAAAGAGTAGATTATCCACTAGGTGATTTTCAGACACTGTCAATGAAAAACTGGTGCCAATAATTGTCTGATTTTATACCAAAAAAAAATCATTTAATAACATTATAGTAGAAGATAGCAATGAACAATTTTTTACTATAAAGGTTCTGTAAAAGAAAGAATGAAATAAAAATGAAAATACAACATCTATACAAAGGTATATGTATTTTGGGGGGAAATTCCATCTGTTCCCATCATCATACTATGTCAATGGTTTTTCTTGATGCCAGGCATAGCTTTAAAAGCAGCAAAACATTTCTTTATTAAGGTGGTTAAATCCAACAAAGAAATAAAAACTAAATCTTATAACTCTTAAAAGCTTAAGGGAATTATTACATTTTATGGCTATTCATAATATTTTAGTACATTCTAAATGATCCAACTACAGTGTCTTTTCATAAGTACTTTGGTATTGCCATGCAATTTTAATCCATATGCTTAAGTCCCTTTCACAGTTTATAGGAACAAAGCAGGTTTGATTCACAAACAATGCCCTCCAGTCAAACATGCTCATGAGGTATTAATTTACAACTTCATCTGTGATCAGTTAAACCGCATGTGAAATCTTAAACATCCTTAAAAAGCTCACCACAAATAGTTCAATAAGAGATCTTTGGGTAACATTACTTTAACAAAAAACATGTAAGATTAAATTCTATTGTAAAATAAAACCAAATGTCACTTACTTTTAAGGATCACTCACTAACAAAACAATCTTTTAAACTGCCACCTTTAGAATCTAAAATATTAATTAAAAATGTTAACACCAGTTATCAGAAACATGTGCTTTTGAAGATTTGGCAACAGAAGTCATGAATAAAAAAGTAAAGCAACTTTGTGAAGAAAATACATATACTTCAACAATAACATGCTTTTTGAATCAGTCCAAGAAGCTAGATTTACTAAAACATCAGGTCAAAACAAAACAAAAGAATAAAATGACCAATTTTGCCAAACAAACAAAATGTCAGGTCCATTCAAGTTACGAGAAAAACAGAAATAAAAAAAAAAAAACCAGGAAGGACATGATACAAGTTTCCAATTTAGCGTGCTTTAATAAAAACAATAGTTACTAATGTTTTAAAACTTGCATTTTTGATCTCTGTATTTATGTAAATTGCAATGTTTGCTTATTCAGGACTTCTTCTGGATAACAGTACCAATAATTATTTTGATTGTTGTCCTAAGTTGTCAATCAGAGGAATTCTTTCAAGGCTCAGGGCTAGAGGGTAGAAAGGCTCCGTGGCTAACTCAATGTTCAATATTATCCTCACAGACCTAAGTTTCTTCCTTAATGTGATGCCTTTCGTTTAACCATTTAGGAATAGCTACACAAGTTAAAAGTATGTCTTTACTTACTGCCCAAAGATTAGAAGAAACTTTTCTTCCCTTGTTCTTTTTTACCCCTACACACCCTCAAAATGTTCTTGATGAATTTCATCAAATTTTATTGGCCAGTCATTATTTAATAGCTTACAAAGGGAATAAAATAGTCATGACTGTATGTATTAATTCAGATTTAGTACCTGAAGGAAAAGAATGACACAGCAGCTCATAAAGAACAAGGATATCTGATGCAAGAAAGCTAAGGTAGCCAATCAACAGTATCCTCACACACACACAGAACCATCCACCAGCTATTATTTTCTTTACCTGCTACAAATGAATATGACACATACTTTTCACAACTCTTAACATGTAAATTAGATTACCTGACTCTGTACAGGAACATAATTTCCAAATGATTATGGAAAAAAATTAAAGCTGCTATTTGGACCTGGGCAGATTAAACCAAAAATTTCAACTCATACACAATCTTTGATTGCTCCCAAATCCTCACACCAACGAGGTTCAACTTAACAGCAAAGAAAATAATGGCAACATTGGACACTGCAGAGCACAGCAGCCATGATTAATGAATTAGATTCTGGAATGCTGAGTTTTAAGTGAAGTAGAGAAGCCCAAAAGAAATTTGGAATGGGAAGAAACTCACAATGTCGTACCACCCACAAGAAGCATACAGGCAGCACTGGGATCTTTAAGAACAGTGATTGCAGACAGAGAAGTACACTTTGAATCCCAGAGTTCAGAGGGAAAAGGCAGGCACATATGAATTCCAGGACAATCAAGGCTACATAGAGAGACTACAGAAAAACCAACTAACCAAACAGAACACAGTGAAGGTAGACTATCAAAGTTTAAAAAGCAGCTAAACTCTGAGACTCCCTGTAACATCTGTGCACAATAGGGTGACTGTCCATCTGTCGCATCCAGGCAGACTGCAGTACTGTTTTCTACAGAAGAGGAATTGAGAACAGAAAAATGTTTCAATAGTAGAAAGGCTAACACAAACTTGGCAAACTAAACCGGAACTTACAATTTTATTCTCCCTCTTAGATCCTAGAAGGCAAGAAAGAGTATCTTCCTAGATCCAATCTGATCAAAGAAACAACCAAACATCAACATAATGAAACACCACCACAAAACATTTAACAGCTGAGTTAACAAGTCCTACCCCATGCTGTTAATGTCAACTAATGTCCCACGATTAAACTAAGAGGCCAAGATCACCATACATTTGAATGAAACCACTGAGAAGAGAGAAAAACAAATTGGAAAAAAATGTAATAGCAACTTGGAGAAAAATTACATATACTATGGAACAAATGAGAAAAAACTGTTAGTATTCTCAGAGAAATGAAGATAAATACTGCATCCATGGGACTAGAACCAATTCTATATATGGGGGGGGGGGTGAAGTTTTTTTTAAAATCTGTTAATTCTCCATCACTCTCTGAATCTTTCTATAACATTATTATTCAATTATTAAGTGTGTGCATACTTGTGTGACACATGAATCAGGGCTTATATGTAGAGGTGAAAGTAAATGTTCTCCTTCCTATGTGAGACCTGAAGAAACAACTCCGGTCATCAGGCTTGGAAGCATGAACCTTTACTTGCTGAGACAACTCCCTAGCCCAAATACTTTGAGTATTGATAATATGAGAGCAGAGGAAAAAAAAAAAAAACCCTCTCAAAATGTAGAAAAAGATAACATAGATTATTTTGGGATTAAAATTTTAAAAAATTATTCTAGACACCCAAATTTTGAAAATAGGTCTCTAAGACACAGAGAACTGAGGCTAGAGAGGTGGCTCGGTGGTTAAGAGTGCTTGCTGCTCTTTCAGGGGACTAGAGTACAGTTCCCACCACCCACAACCACCCAGAACTCCAGCACTATGGAACCCAACAAAGATGCCTACTACTTAATATCATACTAGAATATTTACAACACTATTAAACAAAAGGAGGGAAATTACAACTATAACTAAGGAAAATCTGAGAGATACTAGTGCTTAAAGTTCATATCATTGCATTGTTGAAAATAAAGAAAAAAGTCAGGCATGTGGGTACATTCTTATTATACTCCCATCACTCAAAAGGCTGAGGTAGGAGGATTGCCAGTTTGAGATCAATTTTAAGTCAGCCAGGGCTACACAGCAAATGTCCTATCTACACACCACTACCACCACCACCATAAACAAAACAAACAAACAAAAAACAAGGAGGAAGAAAAAAAAAAAGGAAGAGGAAAAAGAGGAGGAAGGAAGAGGAAGAAGCAGCTGCTCTCTGCCTTACATGATAGTCTGAGAAAAGGAAAAAGAATGTAATAGTGAGCTGAAGATTCACATTAAGATACTAGAAAAGAGAAACACTAGAAAGAGAGAGAGAGAGAGAGAGAGAGAGAGAGAAAGAAAGAAAGAAAGAAAGAAAGAAAGAAAGAAAGAAAGAAAGAAAGGAGAAGATTAATCCAAAGTAAACGAATTCAGTCATCATCTTGAATGAGCCTGGAAGCATTAGTCCCTGACACACCAAGAGAGAAACAGTCCTGTTAACATCTTGATTGCAGATTGCAGTGGATGAAACCTGGAGCAGAGTAGCATGCTCCTTCTACCCCAGCTGGCACGAAGGCAAGTTTGAGGCAAGCTTAAGCAAGGTAGTCTCCTTTGCCAAAAAAAAAAAAAAAAAAAAAAAAAAATGGGGCTGGAAGAAAAAACAAAAACAAAAACCTAGAGCAGAAAACCAGCTCAGTGAGAAACTGCATCACGCTGCTGAACTAAGGAACTGTGGGACCATAAGAAGATAGAGCTTTAGAGCTGAAGTTGTGGGGATTTGTTATGGCTGCAACAGGAAACTAATACATTCTCCCTTGCTGGAGCAGTTAAGAGCTGGCTGCTAGCATTTACATTGCAAACCACCACTACACTAAGGAGACCAGATTGATACAAGCATCCTATGCCATCATCTCCAACCTACAGGACTAGCCATCACAGAGCTTCTTTATGATGCAGGATCCTCATCTCTAACCCTTTGATCTCTTCCTCCATTAAATGCCATGCAGCTG
Organism: Lophiomys imhausi; assembly: GCA_907164525.1. NCBI lineage: Eukaryota > Metazoa > Chordata > Mammalia > Rodentia > Muridae > Lophiomys > Lophiomys imhausi. The sequence continues at coordinate 14,222,221 of CAJQZJ010032031.1, read as the reverse complement.
CCATCTCTACAGTTAAAACGGGCAACAACTTTGCTCAAGTCTCCAAGAGCCAATGCACTGGTATATGTGAACCAGCTTGAGCAGCCTTTGCCAGGGTGTTAATTACTTTGGTACCAAAGAATGTTCCCATGTTAACAAAGCTTTGGCTTTGATGTTGACCAAAAATTAGAGGTTCTGAGGACTCATGTGTTGCTTAATGATGGGGATGCATTCAGAAAAACTGTAAGGCGATTTTGTCACTGTGCAACCCTAGAGTGTGCTTACACAAGCCAGAAGGAATGGCCTGCTACAAATCTAGTTGCATGAAATGGCTATTTGCTCCCAGGGTAGAATCATGTGTAACATGTTATAGTATTGAATACTATAGGCAACAATAACACAACTGTAGGTATTCACAGAAGAAGTATAGTAAAAACACAATACAAAAGACAAAGAACGGTGCCCTCCCCATCAATGGAGCATGCAATATTGGAAGTTACTTTGGTTGAGACGATGGGTGAGTGGTTAGTGACTATAACTGGGTTTCAGAACCACTGAACACAATCCACTAAATTTACAAAAAAACTCTTATTTTCATTTTTAATTGTGTGGGGGGGGGAGTGGGTGTGTGTGTGTGTTTGTGCTAAGGTGTGGGCATGCAAATATCACAACACAAGGATGGAGATCAGAAAACAACTTGTGGGATATGGTTCTCTCCTTCCACTATGTGAGTCCCTGTAATTGAACTCAGGTCATCAGGCTTTGTGGCAACAGTCCAATTTTATACTTTTAATAAGTTACCTTACCACCAACTTTTATGCTTAATTTTCTTGCTTCTTTGTAATAACTTAAGACACAAAATATACTGTACTGCTCTATACAAAATGTTTTGTTTCCTTTTGTCCTTATTTCATAAACATTTTTCCTATTTTATTTTCAACTTCAAACCTTTTTTGTTTAAAAAAGTGTGAAATGGGGATGAAGCAGTTTGCAGAGTGCTTTCAGGAGACCTGGGATCGATCCCCAGAACAGCACAAACCAGATGCAGGAGCACATGCCCATAAAGCCAGCACTCATGAAGCTGAGGCAGGAGGATCAGAAATTCAAGGTCATCATTAGCCACATGGAGAGTCCAAGACCAGCCTGGATACCTAGTCTCTGCCCCCTAACACCCCCCACCCTGGCCCTCAAAGAGGATCTAACAAACACCTGTCAGCCTAGGCCAACAGAGAGTCAAGATAACAAACACTACTGATTCCCACCTGGAACAAGGTGTGGAGTATGCAAAGGGCTTTAGTTTCCTGTGGTGACAAAACCTACTTTTGAGTCTGCTAAGCATCCAAACTGAAGCTCTTGAGAATATGCACATGGGCATCTGCTTGCTTTTCTTCACCATACATTTGGTAACAAATAGACAATGTTACAGAACACTCCTCTCTATCAATGAAAATCTTTCAATACTCACATCTATTTTCCCACCTTCTAAAGTCCTTGTTAAGGCCTGTAAAGGCTTCTACTACACCCTTCACAGTAACTTTTTTTTTTGGTGGTAAGTCTCTTCTTTTTCTCATCTCTTTAGCTATGCAGTCACTAGGCAGCAGGACCGTTATGGTTCCATCACATTTATGTGTCTCTGTCATAATGCCCATGCCTGTCATGGCTGAAACACTGACATGTGTCATCAAACTATAGGGTGCTTGCCCCAGATAGATAAATGAATAAATAAAGCTTTTACTTGAGTACTTGATGAGAAAAACCTATAACATACAAGTCTCAAAGAATATGATAAAAGCTACAACCCTTCAAAAATGCCTATCCACAAGAAAACTTTGTGCACATTTTACAGAAAGTTTAAGGACAACAGGAGCTGCGGGTTACAAGTACATTTTCTGAACAAAGATACCAACGTACTGCTGAGGTGCAAGGAGTGTACTCGCAACCCCAAAGATACCAACGTTCTGCTGAGGTGCAAGGAGTGTACTCGCAACCCCCAAAGATACCAATGTTCTGCTGAGGTGCAAGGAGTGTACTTGCAACCCCCAAAGATACCAACATTCTGCTGAGGTGCAAGGAGTGTACTCGCAACCCCCTGAAATGGATGGGGATTGATGAGTGAAGCTGAATCACTTGCTGCAGTTATCTCAGGCTTGATGAAAATGTCAGGGACCTCAGCATCTCTCTCTTGCTTGACTGTGAGACAAGAGCTACCCAGGAAAAGATGGACAAAGGGTGAGACCGGCCTTGATACAACTCACAGTTGGAAACTTTCTGGTACTTCCCACAACTGAGCCGCAATTCTTCTTACAGGAGGACCTGGACTACACACCTACAAGTCTATCAACTAACTAAAGAAATCCTGATTCATGCATTAAAACAAAAAAACAAAAAAAAAATCTTGGTCTAGCATATACAATATATAGACAAATACACAAAGCTCGTCTATTATAACCCTAATTTTTTCTTTTTCGTTTCTTTTGCAGTGTTGGAAACCAAAACTCAATATCTTTCACATACTAGGGAAGTATGCTGTAGCTGAACCACATCCTCAGCTACCTTTTCTCCTATCTTTTTCTTCATTATACCAATGTGCTTGTTTAGAGCGAACATCCAAGCATCCAAAACAGAGAGGATGGGCACAGTAAAAACCCTGCAAGAGGTACATTATAGACCATAAGCAGGCTGAAGCATGCCCACTCCAAAGAACAAGCCTACTGACCAACGTTCTTTGTAAACTGAAAACTAGATTGTAAGTGAAATAACCAAGTACATGACGACAACTGGCAAAATAATCAGTTAATTGACATAAGAAGACTTTATATCAAACCAACAGACACCAAATACATAAATAAGACTTGTAACTTAACTATCAGGAAAGGAGCCATAAAATATCACCGCTAGAGACATCATAAAATTAGACATTTATAATGCTACAGAAAAAATGAGTGAAAACATTCTCGTATCTCCTACAGGGAAAATTAATTTTATATGTAACATTCAGCAAAGCAAAAAATATTAGCAACATTTCCCCTTTATGCAAATAACTACTTATATTTTGACTTAGTCACATTAAAGACAGTAAACAAATCATCTCCACATCATAACATAAGTACATTCAGAATAATTATGGTTTCTCAACATGTTAAATCCCTACAAATGATTCAGTATCAATGAATTCAGAGAGCAGTTGGTTTCCATTCAGAAAAGAAGTATTTATTTGCTTGACATATCAATGGGAAGTTAATGTTAATATGAAAATGTAGAGTGCTTTCTTATATCAAATAATTATAATTTTGATAAACATTGCTAAAATTATATATTTAAAACAAAACTTGTCTTAAAATACATAGAAATAAAAATGTAGAACAGATAGGCTTTGAATTTCAAATCATGAAAACACAAATGGATTAAGTGCTTAATCGATAATGTTAGAGCTAGAATTTCCCACACTTAATCACTGCCAAATACTAACCGAGGCCTGTTCTGTTTCCAGGCCTCCTGACACAGCTGCCAATTTGGAGATATCAAAACCCTTGAAACTAAGATAAATACATGACACACTAAGGAAAATGCTCAGCATGTAGAAGCCTCTATTTCTATGGAGGTTCATTCAGTTCAATCCCATCCTTAATATCACGAGACCAGTTCCTGCTCCTTTGAACATCATTGCCAAACAGAAGTCTTGTTTCACACATGCTGTGGGCCTTGTTTTCTAAAATATTTCAGTTTTTCTACACTAAAAACTGGTCTTGAGAACTAACTGCCCTGTAGCAGATCTCTGCACAGGTGCCTTTAGAAACCTTTTTTGTTTGTTTACTTATTACTCCAAGTTACATCTCCATCACAGTCCCCTCTCTCCACTCCTCCCAGTCCCACCCTGCCACCCTCTCTCCCCTCTCCCACCTATTCACTCCTCCAGAGTGGGTTGCCCCTACATATCAGTCCTCCCCAGTTCAGCAGTCATATGAGAGCTAAGAGCTTCCTCTTGCATGGGGGGGGGGCCTACATGGCAGCACCCTTAAGTCAAAGTGTCCCACTAACAGGTAAGAAGGTCTATGTTCCTGTTCCTTTTGGTGCATTGGTTGTGTATAGTTATCCTGTACTATAATGGCTAAAATCCAGTTATAAGTGAATAGATCCTATATGCATCTTTCTGAGTCTGGGTTAGTTCACTCAGGATGAGCTTTTCTAGTTCCATCCATTTGGCTGCAAATTATATGATTTTGTTGTTTCTGATAGCTGACTAGTATGCCATTGTGTAGATGTACCACAGTTTTTTCTATCCATTCTTCAGTTGAAGGACATCTGAGTTGTTTCCAGTTTCTAGCTATTACAAATAAAGCTACTATGAACATAGATGAGGAGATGTCCTTGTGATTTGGTGAGGAATTGTTTGGATGTATACCCAGAAGTGGAATGGCTGCATCTTGAGGTAGAGCTATTCCAAGTTTTCTAAGATATTGCCAGACTGATTTCCATAGTGGTTGTACAAGTTTGCACTGCCACCAGCAATGGAGGAGGGTTCCCCTTTCTCCACAGCCTTGCCAGCATGTGCTGACATACCCAAACCTTTAGAAACTTTCCACAGACAGTTGCAGTCTACACAGCTGCTGTCATGCCCACTATCACGGACATCATCTCATCTAAAGGGCCTTAAGCCTAAAGCAGTAGTAGTATCTTCAGCGGTGACATGCTTGATCATCAGAATCTGTGTTCAACAACAGTCTTTAAACAAGCAGGCTCTGTTCTTCTCTGTGTGACCCTCCAATCCTTTAAGTTTAGGATCTTACTATCTAGCCCAGGAGGCTCTGCACCCAAGATCTTCCACAGCCTCCAGAATCCTGGGATTATAGATGCGTATCATTGTACCTACTAAAGATCTGCTAATGACACCCCGATCCAGGTCAGCATTTCATCAACTTCCCTCAAACTCTTTCAGGAAATCCACAAAGTTAAAATGATTTGCCTTTTACATCTTTAAAATTTTTATTTATTTTACTTTACGTGCATGCACACATGTGCACCTGGTGCCCAAAGAGGTAAGAAAGGGGGCATGCAACCCCTGGAACTAGGATAATAAATAGATGGTTGTGAGCAGCAATGTGGGTGCTGGGAATGGAACCCGGGTCCTCTTCAAGAAAAAAAAAAAAAGTGTTCTTAACTGATGAACCATCTCTCCAGCCTCCCAACTTCATTTTTAAATAAGTATATAGTAAAAATTTTTCAGAGGCCAAATAATATATGACATCATTCTAACAGTGACTAGGAATGGATGCTGCATGTTCTTCAGTCTGGGGGGGGTCTTATTTTCTTTTACAGTTTTTAAGGTAACAGACCTGGAGTATAATTATGTGTGTTTTCATGTATACATTCAGGTTGTTCTCAGTACATCTACTCTACATGCTCTTGTTAGCTTTTATTGAGATGTATCTCACGGAAGTTCTATTTCATTCATACACTTCAATAAAAACAAAACAAAACAAAACAAAAAAACCTCATGGATTGAATCCAGAAGCAGATGAGAATCCAGGTGTCCTCATTTAAGTCAGACATTAAAGAGATTTGCACAAGTATTAAAACAATACTACTCTTTTTATAAGTTTTCACAAGTGCATGCTTATGCTAACATATAGTAAGCTTATTACAGTTATCATCACGTGTACCAATTATTATGACTGTGTCCTTTTAATTTCTGATATAAGGGTCAATAGATATAACTCACTAAGCAATACCTTATTTAAAACCAGGCATACTACTTTTCATGTGTTTAACCATTTTTGTCTTTAAAATGGTTAACCATTTTGTCCCTATTACTCATAAAAATCATTTTCATTATTAATATTTAAAACATTTTCTCTACTTTTAATTACTAGAAAATGATATATCTCCTTATTAGCACTTCATGTATGTACAATTTCTAATCTGTGTAACAACAATAAAAATAAATTACAACTAGAATATATACCAAACAGAATAATGAACAACAAAAATGAGCAGCCATGTCTGTTTATAACATTTGACCTTATGTGGTACTATCTGCATCTATAAAATGTTATATGGCAAAAATTGGTGAAATAACTTAATGTTTTATACTCACACTTTTGGATTTTAAATGAGCAATACAAGTGTAACACATCTTATATTCTGAGTCGAATAATTTGGTATTATAAATGGCTTTAAAGAAAGCAATTTGTTTTATTCCATCACTATCAAGAACTTCAGTATATTGTTAGATACTCAAATCATGTATTACTAAATCTATAATGTTGAAACACTTTAAAAGCCATCATGGAAGCTCTCAGTACTACATACCAGTCAACCTAAATGGATTACAAAAGCCTTACAGTCACTGGAAAAAAATTATGATAAATATAAGCAATATGTTATAATAAAGATGAATGGTAAGTGAAAAATTAATGTTACATTTAAAATACATTTCTGAATATTGTACAGAGCAATGAAACACTTTAATTAAAAAACAAGTTTAAGCAATACTTAATCATTCATTTCTCTTCCTTGCTGCCAACTTATATTCTTCAAACACATAAAACGCTTATATTATTTCCCCAAACAATAAAATCATTTATCATAATTTCACTATATTTATTGCTAGTCTTTAAAGATAATTTATATTTCTCAACATAGATTAATTACAAGACCCTTACAGAAACTTATGCGTTTCAGCATACAAATGAAGGCTCGCCATGAACAGGACAGGATATATTAACTGTCTTCTTGTGCAGTAAAAATAGTGATCAGTAAGTTAAATTCAATTTTAAAATTGATGATTATAAATTTAAATTTGTGATATTCAGGGCACATAAATTAATCTGAGATGTATAACAAGGGCTGATAAAATCCTAATGTGCCTGACTTATAACCTCACTAATGAAGCAGCTGAAATACGAGGCATAAGACAGCCAGTTTTCTACATTAGCTTATTTTATCTTTACAATAACTCTTTCACT
>CAJQZJ010032031.1:14170963-14215267 GCA_907164525.1 Lophiomys imhausi | reverse complement strand
AGAAAACTGAAGAAATGACGATAATTTTAAGATGGCTTTCTTAAAGAAATAAGTGCACTTTTCTAACCATTCTCTCTTTTCTTCTCTTCCTTTCCCAGCCCCCTCTAACTTGATGTATATGGTATTTTGCCTGCATGTATGTCTGTGTATCACTTGCTTGCCTGGTTACCTCTCAGGTCAGAAGTGAGTGTCAGATTTCCTGGAACCAGAGTTACAGATTGTTACGGGTCACCAGGTGGGTGCTGGGAATCGAACCTAGGTCCTAAAGAAGAATGGCCAGTTGCTCTTAACTGCTGAGCCGTCTCTCCAGCCCTCTAAACATTTTTAATTCTCCTAACAATGTTAAAGTTTGCCTGGCAGACTCTATCACTCTAACACTCTATTATTTTATTATTATTTATTATTTCTTGCCATAAAGTTTTACTCTGTAGACTAGGCTGAACAAGGACTCTTGATCCTCTGCCTTAAATAACCTAGTGCTGGGATTACAAGCATGTGCCACTATGTCTGCAGAGTTCACCTAAACATTCTTCATCAGTAAATTTCTAACACAAACTCCATCTTTAATTGTGGGAATAGGTCTGCAATGCAAGCCAGTCCTAGCGGGCCTACTATGACATAAACCCTCACTGAATTTGGAGCCACTAGGACAGATGCTGAAAAACAAGAATATAAACCCTTTAGTTGATGACAGTCATCCTTTCTACAAACAGAACACCAAGGAAAACAAAGTAATAGTTGAAATGACTCTTAATAATATTATTTGACCAACTGAGTTAACCTTTACCTAAAGCCATGCCACAATCTTTTTACTAAATTTCAAAATTTTACTAAATTTTTACTAATTTGTTTAACAACTTTGAGCTATGTTTTTTTTTACTTGAACAATACATTCCAATAAAAAAGTTTAATGATACAAATCATCTTCAGAAACTAAAACATTTAATCATTCCAAATCTGAAATCTTAAAAGAACCAGGAAATTACTTTTAGCATTTCAAAACGATGAATAGAATTATATAGTAACCTAGGATACGACAAATGGAATTATACAGTAACTGAGCATAAGGATAAATAGAGTATCACATCAAATTCATGTGACTGAACCATTTCAAAATCTGCTTGAAATGACTCTAAACAGAAATATATTTTACATGGTCTTTAATTTATACATTACAAAAGAATTGTGACTTTTACAATATACTTTAGTTGGGAGATTAACTGCCTTAAAACACAAATATCAGTAAAAAAATTTTCAAAATCATCACTTAAGGAGAAAAAAATCAAGAACTACAATATTATCTTGAAATACACTCAATAAAAAATTCACTAAAGATACTGAAGCTACTCAGCTTCCTGTCTTCAAAACAGGAACGTAGGCTAATGGCACCACCTAGTGTCCTGAACTAGCCACTATGACTCCATCTTCTAATTTCTTTTGCTGCTGAAGAACACAGGCTAGTTTCCTCCCATTGTTGCTTTGTCTTCAATAATTTTTTCCAAAAGCCATTTGATTCTAATTCAGGTTTACTTATGAATAGCATCCTCGACCTCCTTCATTCATAACTTTATCAACAACTGCTCAGTGAGTTTAGGAATAACTATTTTATTTCATTTTTAAAAGATTTCTTTTAATTTTTTGTATTTATTTAATTTATTCTTGTGTGTGTGTGTGTCTGTCTGCATGGGTCCCTTGGGAGGTCAGCAGAGGATGTGGATCCCCAGGAGTAGGAGTTACAGACAGCTGTGAGTTGCCCGACTTGGGTGCTAGAATGAACTCTGGTCCTCTTCTGCTAGAGCAAGGGGGCTAAACACAGGCAGTGTATGCACAAACATCCAGTGAAAACAGTGAAAGTAAAAGTAATATCAACCTCTTTAAAACATTCTACCTTCAGGAGATCAGAACATGGCTCTGTTGGCAAAGGGGCTGCTGTGTAAGCATGATTCAGAATTGATGACCACACTTGTGTAGAGAAAGGCACAGCAGCCTGCAACTGATCACAGTGCGGAAGAGACCCAGGAGACAGCTGTCACTGAAATCCATGAGCTCTAGGTTTCATAGAGAGCCTGTCTCAAAAACACCCAGGTGGAAGAAGACACCCAGGAGTGCTGGGGTGAGGAGACAGCTGGATCCCACAGGCTTACTGGAGGTCAATTTACATAAACAAATGAGCTCCTGTTCAGGAGGGAGACCCCATGTAAAGAATTAAGGTGGAGGGCCAGGAAGGGAAGACTGATGGCCAGAGAACAGTCCCTAGAACAACATGAAAAGCTGGATGCCAAAGTACACATCTGTAACCTCAGTGCTCCTACACTAAATGAAATATTAAAATACCAGCCTTTGCGGGCTAGAAAGATGTTTCAGCCATTATGAGTTCCTGAGAGGGTCAGATCAGTTCTGAGCACCCGCATCAGGTGGTGAGGAACAGTCTGTAACACCAGCTCCACATCAGATTCCTCTGACCTCCACAGCCACGGCACTGAAGTGCACACACCCATATGTACACACAAATCTACGCATAGCTAAAAACAATGAAAGCAGAGCTTTAAAGATATGAACTTCTGGCCTCCACATATACATATACATATACAGGCAAGCATGAGTCAGGGCAAGTGCAATTACGCACTTAGGCACACACAAAAGAATTATTAAAGCCATGTATTAAAAAGTAGCTAATACAATTTTAAGACAGCTTACAACTGAGAATTTAAATGCAAGGTCATTTAGCTATATGTTAGAGTAAAGGTGGCAAATTTTGTAAAAGTACACACAAAAATATTACAAATGTATCTTTTATAGTAGAAAAAACCAGAAAGCCTCTAAGCACCCATTAATAGGAAACTGGAAAGTAATTCATTGTCCCAGAGAACATGAAAGAAAAGAAATTACCAAAAATTGTGTAACAAAAAAATGACAGGAAGGACATTTAAGCCTCTGTCATAACGGCCTATTATTTGCTCAGCAAAATGAGAAGAAATTCATGGTGGGGGATAAAAAACCATCACATCAAGAAATTATAGAATGCTTGGGGCTGCAGAGATGACTTAGCAGGTATAAGTACTGGCTACTACTCTTCTGGAGGACACAGGTTTGCCCCATAGCACCCAGGTGGGTGTAACTTCAATTCCATGGGACCTGACTCACCAGGCATGCACATGGTACATAAACACACATGGAGGAAAAATATTCATATGTATAAAATAAAATTTAATTTAAAAGAAATTAAAGAATAGCATGGGGAAAGAGAAGATTTTAAGTATTTAAACAAAAAAAATTCTCAATTAAAGAATAGAAATCATTAAGGTATCACATTTCTCACAAGAAACACTGGCTACCAAAATATCACAGCCTTCAGATTGTTGACAAAACTATTCCAACCTCAAATTCCATATCCAAATGAAATAGTAATCTAATGTGAAGACAATATAAAGAATTTTTCAGGGAGGATGGTTGAAACAGGATCTTATGTAGCCCAGGCTGGCCTTAACATCTGTAGGTAGCCAAGGGTGACCCTGAATTGTTGGAGGAAGGTCTTATACATTGGTTCTCAGAAGCTGATTTCAGTGCTCAGCGATCTGGTTATCGTCCCTTCTGAGGAACTCTCTGATTGGATAATAAAAGTTGCTGATGGTCATTTAGATGGGCAGAGAGAATAGGAAGACAGGACTTCCTGGGAGCAAGAAAGGAACCCTGGGAAAATACAAGGAAGCTCTTTTCCCCAGGAGACTCAGAAGCAGAGGGACATCTTGGTGTGAGCTCTGAAGGCATACAGCAAGTCACATGGCTTGAGACTAGTTGGTCGGTTAATTTAGATTAGTTAGTTGAGAGTCTGCTAAGACCTAAGCGTTGAAACATTAAAAGGTCTTGGTGTATTTAATTATTGGGAAAAAGGCCGTCTTTGGTCCCAGGCCTTATCACCAGGACAGGTCAGGCCACCAGCTAAGGCAAGCCAGGCCTGCCAGTACTGCCAACCACCCACCAGGCCCCACTGGCTGCTCTACCACCCTAATATAACAGTTTGCAGTTATTAATAAATATATTTGTTAATAAAGTTTCAGTTTCACTGAATTCCAGATCCTCCCACCTCTACTTCTGATGTTGAAATTAACTAAAGAGAATGAAGAAGTAAGAAAAAAATAATGAATAAGCAATGTCTCAACAAAAAGAATTTTGAAGTCGGCTATAAACAAATGAAGTTTGGTTAAAGCAGAACAAAAGAGTAAAGAGATGTATAGATGGAAAATCATTACTAAGGCTCTGGACTTCAGGACAACTGGCAAAAAAAAAAAATCAATGCAAAGTACCTGAAAAACATGTTAATATACTGAGGGAAGAGGTAAGTAAATACCTAGCAGGTTAAGGGGAATCACTTAAATTTGGAAAATGAGGGAAATTCTTACAGCACATTTTAAAAAATAAAACTGTATCAAGAAAACTAGAATCTAACAGCATTTTAAGAGACTGCTTCAAAAAACAAGGACAGAAGCTTACTGCATTGTAAACCTTTTTGCACTATGAACTATGTTTTTTTTATTCAGTTGTAAAAATTGTTTCATATAAAAAGAGCTGTTAGTATTATTGAGTTTGATGATACTGAAATTAATTAAAAAATAGAAACATGAGGCAGGGACTATAACTAATAAACCATGAAATATGTTTCTTTGTATTATTTGAAATCAAACAGTAATAAATATAGGAACAAAACTAGTGATTAAAGCCAGGGAAAGCATAGGGGAAGGGGGAGACAGAGAGTAGTGTGAGTCAGACTCAACATAGAAAGGCAGAAATAGCAAGACACAACACCTAACACAACACATTTGAATGGCTGCTTTGTGGGAGCAGATAAACAAATACAGACATGATCTCTCTTGTTTTTCAGGAAAAAGTCATCTCTGTTACTTGGGTTTTTAACTAGTAGCACATATTCTCATCACACTTCTAAGGATTTCCCTGAGATACATGGGATCAAACACTCATGGGCTTTCCAGAAACCTGTTATCAAAACAGACAGCATCAAAAATGTATAATAGCCGGGTGTGGTAGAACATGACTTTAATCCCAGCACTGGGAGGCAAAGGCAGGAGGATCTCTGTATGTTCGAGGCCAGCCTGATCTACAAAGTGAGTCCAGTACAGCCAGGGATACACAGAGAAACCCTGTCTCAAAAAAAAAAAAAACTATAATAAACTTAATAGTCTCTAAGCCTAAAAGCCCCACTTACAACATTCTTACAAAAACATACAAACTAGGTGAACAAAGAAAGACTAACATATTAGGAACAAAGCTAGGTAAGAAGAGTGTTTCTAACAATGTTTCTAACTCCCTCATGAGTGTATAGAAGAAACAAGTAATGAAATTCACATTGAGCCTGTTAGTTCAACCAGCAGAGGAATAATGAAAATACTATATCAAGTTTTTAACATGCTGTTTGGGGAACTTAAAGTCACTAAGTACAAAAGAAAGAGGAAAAAAGTAAGAGAATTAAGATCAGTAAATTGAAGACAATCAAGTTAATTATATCCAAACACCACTTCTCTAAACCAAGTCTTAAATAAGAGATATCTGCACACATGCTCAAAATGTGTAATATTCAAATTCAAACTCTAGATTTTGAACTCAGCTCAAAACTACTAATCTTCCATTCATGCTATGACAAGGGAAAATGTTTTTAAAACAGTGACTTAGGCATTGAAAACCTTTATAACTTTGCCATAAAAATGACTTTAGATATATTAATGTGATAGTATGCACGGTAAACAACTGTGTAATAGAAAGTCATTTAGTAACACAAGAAATTAATGATGAAAATGCAAGGGAGTAGGATGGGCTAGAAGATGTGGCTCGACTGGTAGAGCTTACCATGAACAAAGCCCTGGGTATATGGTCCACAACCACAGGAACTATAAATGGTAGAACAGATAGAAGCAGAAGGATCAAAGGTCAAGGTCTACAAAGGGAATTTAAGGCCAACAGTAGCTTTATGAAACATTGTTTCAGACTTTTATTATGTAAAAGACAGTCTCAAAAAAAAATGGCCTCACTACATAGTACCAGCTGGTCTGCAACTCAGCCTCAAAAGAGATTCTCCCATGTCTACCTCTGCATAGGAAGGATTAAAGGTGTGTACCACCTGAAACAGCTAAGATCTATGTATTTTTATTTATGTGAATGTATGGATGCCCATATGAGTTTATATGTACTACCTGGGTGCGATACCAATGGGAGACCAAAGCTGGAACTGGGGATACAGGTGGCTGTCAGCCACGTGAATGGAGACTAGGAACCAAACCCATGCCCTCTGTAAGAGCAGTAAGTGTTCTTTAATGCTGAGCCCATCTCTGCAGCAACTCAAAAAGAAATTTTTTTTTAAAGATTTAACTGAAGAAGAAGAGGAAGAAGAAACAAAAGAAGAAAACTGTCGAATGCACTCCTGTAGTGTTGGGAAAGGTGGCACAAGGCTTCTGAAGGCGAAGCAGAGGGCAATGAATTCAAGGCCAACCTGGGCTACACAATGAACTGAAGGTCATTCTGGGCTGCACAGTAAGACTGTGTGCATCTACCTCATACAGTTGTGAGCTCACAACTGCCTGTCGCTCCAGTTCCAGGAGAATATGACGCTTTCTAGGGGGTCACCTTCGCCCATGTGCAAATACTCATACACATGCCCCTGACTAAAAATAGATCCAAAACATACATTTGAAAAGGCAAACACTGGGGCTGGAGAGTTGGCAGTGGTTAAGCCACTTTTGCTTTCTTGGCATCCACATGGTGGCTCCCAACCATCTGCAATTCTAAACCCAGGTAACCTGACCTCTTCAGAACTCGGTGGGCACCAGGCACACATATGGTACATATAATGTATGCAAGCAAAGTACACATAAGTACACATAAAATAATAAAATTATTATTTTGGTTTTTCGAGATAGGGTTTCTCTGTGCAGTCCTGGCTGTCCTGGACTCACTCTGTAGACCAAGCTGGCCTTGAACTCACAGAGATCCGCCTGCCTCTGCCTCCCGAGTGCTAGGATTAAAGATGTATGCCACCACGCCCAGCTAATATATTCTTAAAAAAAAAGACAAAAGCTTTTGTAAGGAAAAAAATCAAAAGAACTTCCCCTTCCCAAAAAACTGTAATATATTATTAGTGCTTAGATTGATTAATCATCACTTTTGCCTATAGCATTCAACAATAAACAGCAGCTGTATACTTTCTTTTTTTTTAATAAGGAATTTTAGTTTATAAGGACTGACATGCCAATTACTAGATATTATGATTCTTCATTTTTCCTTGCTAATAACATGCTTCAAATTTTGATTACTTCTAAATCTGTTGTATTAAGTCTGAAACCGATTAATGATGTACTGTATCCTGCTAAGTAGAATTAAATTAGTGTATAATTGATTAGTATATAATTGAGGCAGTTGTAGATTTATCAACTTTAATTAGGGGAGCTTATTACAGATAATTTATACTATAACATAAGAGAAAATAGACACAAGGAGTTCATCAAAGCCTCAAATTAAGATCAGAAACATAAAATTAAAGCTTAGAAAGGACTATATGCTAATACCAAGTTGTATGAAATTAAATCATTTTAGTCTAAATCCTTTTAGAGGAGAAAATTGATTATTAATCTTTTAACCTCTAGTTTTCAAGTAATTATACTATTTACGGAAATGTAGGTAATGCTAACTTATGTGAAAGAAGGTATATCTACCTTAATACCTTGTTTACCTACAACATTAAATAAACCCAAAGGGCATGGACAAACTTACTTTTACTATTTCTCACAGCACCTTTAGAAAGGTATTCACCAGTGGAAGAGAGGACTCAGCAGGTAAAGGTGCTTAAAATAGAAGCTTCTTGACTTGAGTTCAAACCCTGGAATTCTTGACTTCAATGCAACTTGTACTGTAAATAAACTATTAAATAAATGTGGAAGAGAGATATCTACACAGTTATCTTCTGACCTTCACATACATGCACCCAGCACACGTGTGCACACAAACACATGCACGCACACACGCATGTGCACACACATCAAAATAATAATTACTATTATTTAAAAGGCAAGAGAAAAATACTATAACTCTAATCCTAAAAGTAAAAGCCAACTAATAATCAAGTGAAGAAAAAGCATGTGAGAGACAGAAGATTTGTGTATGGTTCTCTGAATACACTGTGGGTGTAGCCACAGCCCGGAAAGTTCTACACACAAATTGCTAACTCCCCCGAGTTTAAAGCCATGGTAATTAGGTTCATTATCTTACATGCTAATGACATGGAGATAATAAGTATGCAGTGAATAATTCATATAACCAGCTCTCACAGTTATGCTCATTGCTAAGAGTTTATTTACAGTACAAGTTGCACTGAATTTAATAGTTTAATTTTGTTGCCTAGATAAACAGGATCATTTAGTGTGGAAATCTAATTTACTATCAGTAAGTGATAATCTTAAGAATATGGTGGTCTGTATGTTTAAGTATTCATTATCAGTTATAATGTCAAACTATCATACAAAAGTCTGTAGGAAGATAAAGGCTTCTGATTTAAAATTTTAAGATATGCTGGGTTAATGTCAAATTACAAGCTGCTTTAGTAACTGACATGTTTTAAATTCATAATAGCATTCCGCCAATTTTTAAATGTACATAAAGAAAACTTCAGAATTTTGAATATTAAAGTACAAAGGAATCACAAAGATTCCTCATATGGTTATTAAATTGAAATTTTACTGAGTTTTATAATGGGTTTTAATGTCAGAATTGCTATATTTATATTAACAAACAAAAGACATGGTAGTTTTAATATCTTTGAAACTGAGTTTCTTAATTGCAATAACTCATTTCAAAGTTTACATAAATTATGAAAAATTTTATACTAGTGTTTTCCTGAATTATGGTGACTTTAATTTCTCTAAATCATAAAGCAAAAAAAAAATTTGTATATTCTTTGGTACTTCCACAGAGATCTCTTCTAAATTAATTTTGTTTACAAATTAAACTGTTCTGACAGAAAGGCTGCATCAATGGAGGGGTGAGACAGGCTTCAAGTAACATTTGTCCAGGAGGTCTTCAACCTCTCAGCGACTTAACAACAACAGGGCATCCGAGG
Organism: Lophiomys imhausi; assembly: GCA_907164525.1. NCBI lineage: Eukaryota > Metazoa > Chordata > Mammalia > Rodentia > Muridae > Lophiomys > Lophiomys imhausi. The sequence continues at coordinate 14,206,149 of CAJQZJ010032031.1, read as the reverse complement.
GCTCAACCTCATGTCTTTGCACTTCAGGACATAAGATGATAGGGCAATCACCATTTCCTCCTGCCAGTCATCCCAGCAGATGGAAAGAGTGTTCTTGAAGGTCTTGTACTAGTAATAAAATGCTATGCTACACAGTGGGTGGGAAAGTTAAACACCAAAAATCCCCAAATTATACCAATAGTCAATGCTCCAACAAATTAAACAGACTTCTCAAAAGAAGTAAAAACAGCCAATAGATGTAAAAAAAAAAAAATGTTCAAAATCCTTAGTCACCAGGGAAATACAAATCAAAACTACATTGAGACTCCACGCACTTAGAATGGCTACCATCAACAAATTAAGGCAGGGTAGGGCTTATGCACTGCTGGTATGCATAATGGTATAATTAATGCAGCCACTGCTGAGATCAGTATGGAGGTTCCTCAAAAGACTTCACAGCATCTGGGTATTCTAATCCTGGGTATATGCCAAGAGGAATAAGTCAGCATATCACAGAGATAATGACACACCAGTGTTCCCTGCAACACTATCCACAATGAGACAATGCAGGGTATCAGCAGATGGGTGGACAAAGAAAATGTGGTGTACATACACACACAGTAGAGTTTCACTCAGCCATGAAAAAGAAAAATATCATTTCCAGGAAAATGGACTGAACTGGAGATCATCAGTCTAAGTGAAGTAAGCCAGATTCAGAAGACATGTACTACACTCTCTCTTATACATAGAATTTAGATCTTTTTTTAAAAAGTAAGTATATATATGTGTGTGACATGTAAGTAGAAGGGAAAACTACTAACCCTGGGCCTGTGGCACAAGTCTGCCATCCCTCACAAGAACTGAGGCAGGCAGATTACAAGTTTAAATCCTGCCTGAACTACTGGGAGTTTAAGGTTAATCTTGGTAACTTAGTGAGACATTGTCTCAAACAGGATGCAGAAAGGGGGTGGGGTTATGGATCAGTAGTGAAGTAATTATCTAGCCTGTCTAAGGCCCTATGTTCATTCCCCAATACTGCTAAATAAATAAATATGTAGATGAATATGTTAATTAATATGACTATTAAGGGAAGAAAAAGGGAACTCCAGGGAGGAGAGAAAAAGAAAGGATATACATTTATAAAGGTGTCATAGTGAAACCCGATATTTTGTAAATCCAGAAAACATTTAAGATTAACACTTTAAAATTAGTATGCTTCCAAAACAAAGAACAGCTTAGATTCACTGCTTTATACAATAAAGCCTAATGGCCAATTCTGCAAAACCTCATGGGTAAAATGTAACAAAATCTGTGATTAAAGTGAAAGGAAATTCAAATAGTAACTTTTAAAGTATTATGATCAAAGATTGTAATCACATCTATTCTGTTGTTCAAATCTGTCTTTTATGTGTGTTTTTATAGTTTTTTCTATTAGCTTTTAAGTAGTAGCTGGTAAGCTTGTATTATTTTATCTTCTCTTTCTCACTTTGTAAATATGATTCTCAAGTATTCAAATATACAACTGCTTACATTGTACATGCATTTTTCTGAATTCTTAGGTTAGTAGTAGTTATGATTCTGTAAAGTTTCTCAATACATGATTTGTATTGGTACTTGCAGTTTCACTTCTATTTGTTTCATCAAATCTCATTGTGTTTAACCTCTAGCAGTGTTAAGTATTTGCGTAAACTATAGAACTGTGCTTTATTGCTGGCCTAAGGTACAATGTATCAATGTTTCCTCCTTAGTAAGATGCAAGCTTCATGACTGAGGCGGGAAAGCAAACAAACAAACAAATGTGTGTGATGTAGGCACCTTGCCAGCACACGTGGAGCCCAGAACAGGAAGTAGGTGCAGCCATAACAGAACGTGAGGTCTCTTCCTCTACAGCTTTGTCCTATTGGCTTGATACAGTCTCTTGCTGAGCCTGAAGCGGCAGTGAGCTGGCTAATGAACTCTCAGAATCAGCCTATGTCCCAGTGCTGGGGTTACAGGCACCTGGAACCATATTTGGCTGTGCTAACTCAGGTCCTCGGGTGAGCAAAGCAAGTGCGCACCCACTGGGTGATCTCCTCAGCCCAAGTGAAATGAATTTTATCGTATTAAGAAGTACCCTGTGATTTCGACCTAGTCTCTCAAAAGTTGCTTCAGACAGAGTAGGCACTGAACTTTTCTCAGAGCCATCAGCTGTGAAGGTGACCATCTGATTTCTCCCCCTGAGTCTATTCACAAAGTAAATTAGGTTAAAAGATTTTATTACTGAGCCATTTTTAAACTCTTGTTAAATATCTACATGGGGGCTGTAGAAATAGCTCAGCGGTTAAGAGCAATGGCTGTTCTTCCAAAGGACCGGGATTCAAATCCCAGCAACTAAATGGCAGTTCACAGCTGTCTAATTGCCAGGCGTGGTGTTGCACGCCTTTCATCCCAGCACCTGGGAGGCAGAGACAGGTGGATCTCTGTGAGTTCAGGCCAGCCTGGTCTACAAAGTGAGTCCAGAACAGTCGAGCATACACAGAGAATCCCTGTCTTGAAGCCCCCCCCCCAAAATCTACATGGTCACAGTGTCATAACCTGTACATCTGAAATTTGTTTAGTGCTATCATTATCAGAGTTAGGGTATACATTATACATGTAATACCAAAAAAAAAAAATGATGAAAGGGATCTTTCCAAGAGCCGTGTAGATGCTAAGCAAGCCCTATTCCACTGAGCTAAATCCCCAGCACAATTTCCTTTAATTTCATGTAAGACTTAGGTGGTGCTGAGGCAGAACAGTTTTAAGACAGGATAATTAGGCAGCTCAACAGATCACTAAGAATCTGAGACATCACCATCTTTTTGTTTTCATTACCATCAATGTTTTAGTTTTATCTGGCACAATTCTCAAAAACATTACAAAACAGCACCCCACATTATAACTACACATCCCTAGAAATGGGAGGGAAATTTTCCAAGGACCTTTCATCAAAGTTCCTCCTCTATCTAACCAATCATATATCAGTTATTGGTCAGATATGAGTCCATGTCTAAACATGACTACAAATTAAAATGGGATAATTATGATTGGTCTAGACTAATAAGAATTTACTCAAGTCACATGATAGTGAGATAAGTATTCATACACACACACTTTTTTAAAAAATATTATACCAAAAGAGCACAGTAATGAATGGTTTTTTTGGCTAAGTTTTTATTAAAGAAATTAGGTAGCTAATCTTGACATTAATTATATATTAATATATAAATTTATATTAATTTTAACTATGACATATATTTGATTATAGAGCAAGGGTGGATGTGGTATTTAGATCCATTACAGCTCTTTCATTCCACAAGACAGGCAAAGAGCGTAATGGCTAAAAGCCTAGGTTTTAAAGTTAGATTGAGCAAAGTTTAAACATCCACCACATGCTGGTATGATCTTGGTAAATATATCCTCTCCTGAAACTCTAGATAGTAGGACTTTTAAAAAAACATACTGCTATAAGAAGTAAATGAAATAATCAAGGTAAAATGTTTGGCATTTAACCTCAGCTTTCTAGGAAGCTGTAAATAAATATTAATATTATTAGCCTCTAACATATTTAAATTCTAAGGATTACAACTTTGTGATAACTAACATTTAGGTTTTCAAGTGGAAAAAAAAAAGTATTAACTCTGTCCTCCCAGCTTTTATTTTCTTTCACAGGTAATTTTCTTCCATGTACAACTTAATGTTCCCAATATTCCATTAGGCTTATAACTGCAAACCAAACATTAAAAACCAAAATTCCTTCCCTCAAATCACACTGCTTTTCCTTTTGAAGCCAGTGGCGTCAGCTTCACTCTGCACAAACAGCAGAATCTCGCTTCATGTGTTCTTCTCACCAATAACTATATATTTCCGGGTCTGCTGTGAACTTGGCTGTGCTGCTGATGTTTCTGTGGCTTTGCTGGGGGTGTTGTTTGTTTGTTCCTTCTTTTCTTTTTAGAGACAGACTTTCTCTTGTAGCTAGCCTTAGCTCATGCTAGCCTCAAAGTCCTGGCAATTCTCCTGACTCACACATGCACTTCCCTGCTAAAGTGAATGTATTTTCTTTTTTCTCTCTCTCTCTTCTTTTTTTTTAATATTTATTTATTACTTCAGGTTACATCTCCATCACACTGTCCTCTTTCCCCCCTTCCCAGTCCCAACCTCCCACCCTCCACCCCCTATCCCTTCCATCACACTCCTCTGGAGTGGAGTGTCCCTACATAACAGTCGCCCGCCCCAGTTCAGCAGTCATATGAGGGCCAAGAGCCTCCTTATACACTGGGGGCCTACAAGGCAGCACCACTAGGGTAAAGTGTCTCATTGACAGGAAAAAAAAGTCTATGTTCATGTTCCCTTTGGTACAATGGTTGTAGTTTAGTTATCCTGTACTATATGGCTAAAATCCAACTATAAGTGAATAGATGCCATGTGCATCCTTCTGAGTCTGATTTAGCTCACTCGGGATGAGCTTCTCTAGTTCCATCCATTTGGCTGCAAACTGCATAATTTCATTGTTTCTGATAGCAGAGTAGTATTCCATTGTGTATATGTACCACAGTTTTTTAATCCTTTCTTCAATTGAGGGACATCTGGGTTGTTTCCAGTTTCTAGCTATTACAAATAAGGCTGCTATGAACATAGATGAGGAAACTTCCTTGTGATTTGGTGAGGAATCATTTGGATGTATACCCAGAAGTGGTATGGCTGGGTCCAGAGGCAGAGCTACTCCAAGTTTTCTAAGATATCGCTAGACTGACCTCCATAGTAGTTGCACAAGTCTGCACTCCCACCAGCAATAGAGGAGGGTTCCCTTTCTCCACACCCTCGCCAGCATGTGCTGTCATTTGAGCTTTTGATCTTAGCCATTCTGACAGGTGTGAGATGGAATCTCAGAGTTGTCTTGAGTTGCATTTCTGATGATTAAGAATGCTGAGCATTTCTTCAAGTGTCTCTCAGCCATTAGGAATTCCTCCTTTGTGAATTCTCTGTTTAGCTCTGTTCCCCATTTTTGATTGGGTTACTTGGTTTCTTGGCATTTAATTTCTTCAGTTCTTTGTAAATTGTGGATATCAGCCCTCTGTCAGATGTGGGGTTGGTGAAGATTTTTTTTTTCCCAATCTGTAGGCTGGCATTTTGTTCGAATGACAGTATCTTTTGCCTTACAGAAGCTTTTCAGTTTCATGAGGTCCTATTTATGTATTTTCAATCCATCCCCTCCGGTGTAGAGTTACTACTGCTACTACCTTATTATAAACGAGTATTACTAAATTTATTTGTCTTATGGAAGTCTTTCTAACTAGTTCATTTGCCTCCACCCTGAATTCTGCTTCAGTCTGTATTCTATTGACTATCAGTACATAAAATACAGACTAAGCATGCTTGCTGCTTAAAAATGTTCCACAGGTCCAAACTACCTCTCATAAAAACACACTTTTCACTTCTGTGTAAAACTCTGCCACACTAACCTTACCTACTTGTTTAGCTGCTCATTCCTTATACCATACCTTACAGTGTATTTTATCTAACTATACAGTAGCTCATTCTTCTCCAAGACACCTTGACATACAGGTATCTCTGTATTCACAAATATCCCTCTACTTAGGTTACCAGAATAACTCCTCTTTCTTTGGTTCATATTGGTCCCCTTACAACCAATAATTATTATTCATCCTTCAAAATCCACCTCGATGCATCTCTGTGATGTCTTCTTGTATCCCTTACAGGTAAAGGAAAGTGTACTGCTCTTATAGACTATTATACATAATTCTATCACAGTAGTTATATTCCATGACAGCTAATTACTGCTCATCTACAACATTAGATAGACTGAAAATGTCCAGAGTTATCTTTTTGCATTTTGAGTGTACATATGCTCCTCTAGTATAACCACTACATGATCAAATAAGCAGACAGTGGCAGAAGAGAATTCAGAGTATGTCACCGAGGGAAGGAATGGGGAAGAAGAGAGAGAAAAGATACGTGAGCAAACATAACAACACACAAATACTCAAATGAAAACAAGGCCCATGATGTGGTTATAATCCACATATTTCTAGTGTTTGTGAATGTCTGCTCTAGACTTTATTAAAATTAGTAAACTAACAGTAAGACCATGTATTTTCTGCTTGTATGCAAAAATAAAAGTTAAAGACATTAAGGAAAGCACCTTGTCCTCACAAATTAAGATGTAAATGTTTTAACGCCATCATCATTGTACCTATTTTATGGCAAAGGACCTTTCTACTAATAAAAGCAGTAAAAACTGAAGGCTAATTCACACAAACATTGTTTACAGCATAGTTACTTTATTGGAAGACATGGAAAATAAATAGCCAGGAAAAGAGTAGTAACAAGAAACACAAAGCAGGGGCTGAAGAAATGGCTCTCCTCTAACTGGTTGCTCTCGTAGAGGACCTGGGTTCATTGCCTACCACCATACAGTGGCTCACAACTGTCTGTAACTCCAGTTCCAGGAATCTGATATTCTCTTCTGACCTCTATGCGCACCAGGCACACAGGTGGTATACAGATAACACACAAGCAAAACACTCATAAGATAAAATAGAATATCTAAAAAGTATAAAGCATGATCATTTTATCCTTTGCTTCTCTCCCAGTTATCTGCTACTAATCTTTACCTTTTCAACTCACTAGTAATACCACAAACAGAAAGCGTACTCCCTCCAGGATAATGAAAACAATAATCAAAACAAGAAAACTGACAGAAAATGTCTCAGCTTTTATTGACCAGCAAAAATTACAATGGAAGCAATAAGGTAAAGCAAATTACCTTTTAAATTCATAGTGAAAAATTATTTTTAACAATTTACCCAAAACAAATACCAAGAGAATTTTAAAGGACATATAGCCCAATTAATCATAAATCCTTGATTCATCCATTTACCAACATTTCTTTTTTTTTCTTTTTGTTATTTAAATACTTTATTTTTTTTTCTTCAAGTTACATCTCAGTAACAAACCCCTCCCTATTCCCCCTTCCTAACCCACCCTTCCACCCTCTTCCCCCCAGAAGTTTCCCCTTTCAGTCCAACACATGGTTCCTTCTCTTATAACAGTAAGTATTATACAAAACAATAGATATAAATATGCCACATTTATGAGAGTAAATTGGCCCAGTATACCTTCCCAATGTCCAGTTTATACATATTTGGCCCCTGACTTTAACATTCTACTATCTAACCAACTCCATGAGTTTAAAGGTCTATATGTGACTCAACATTCATACTATCTTGCAACACACTTTTAAGAGTATCTTCTTAGATCTATAACACCCTCTTGATTCCTAAACAGTTCAAAATCTAACTATGAGACTCTAGCTGTCTATTCTTCAACCACCTCAGAGACCTGAGAGGGATAAATATATTTGCTTATATAGGAAGTGCAGGGCCTGCAGCTTCCAAAAGTAAGAAAGAACATACCAATGACTGCCTGGACAGTTCCCATTTTCTCTCCATACATTCCAACATCAATCTTCAGCCTTTGGGTCCTGTTTCTCTGACAGACATTTGTTGTAGAGCAGGGATTATGAAGGACTTACCTACCCTGTCTTGGCAGAGTTAGGCTGTCGACTTCCCTGCTACCAAGTTTTGTCCTTTTTGGACAGCAGTCTGTCTGCAGTTGGTGCAAGGGGTTTTTTCATGCCAAGAGAAAGGCTTGCCACTAATTCAACCATCTTACAGTGGAGGTTCTTCGATGCTTATCTTCTACTTGGAGTAGAATAGGGGGTGCTGTCAGGCGCTGATATGTCTCGATATCAAAAAAAAATCTTGATTTAAGATAACATCTTTGAATGCCATATTCTGCAGATCTCTAGGGGTTTTTGAAGATGCCCTATCCATCTCTTGTATTTAGATAAGCAAATGTTGCTTGTCTCTTAGCAACTTGATTACTGGGTAGTTTAGAGAATATCTGTGATAGACTGTCATAGTAGCTAACAAAGTGACATGTTTGCATGACTAGGAGTTTGTTTTAACTATCCTAGACCGTTTTAGACGGTTGGTATCAAGAGGTCAGAGCTTCACATTTTATTTTTAAGTATCTCTAGGTATGATACCATTAGGAAGAAGCAACACCTAAAACCTCTGAGAAATGAATTCATTAGCTTTACTTTGACTCCAAAAAGTCCAGGGACATAATCCTTCTTAGATATCTATATGAAGCAATTTGGAAGCAGCTAATAATTCTCTGTGGTAGAGTGGTTTGCCTGGCACACACAAGGACCTAGCTTCCTGCATTCCCACACTACAAATAATAATAAATTTCAGTAAAGTAGAAAATTTAAAAGTATAGGCTACCCTGTTGTCACCATGTAACTCTCAACCAAAGGAAAAAAATTTCTTTTCACCATAATAATTGACATAACTACTCATTATTAGTATAAGAAACATATACAAGTCGTCCATGGAATGGACAGCACAGTGCTGATGAGGGGAAAGTGTGAGGTTTACAGTCTTCTAGGAGAGACATGAGGGCTCCAAAATGTGACAAACAGCTTTTTAAAAAAGAGACAATACATTAAAACAAGTTCAAATGAAGCGCTACAATAGTTCTTGGCCTCATTGGTAGATTACAGTCATAACATCGCTATTCAAAGACAAAGTTAAGGAAAACAAGAAAATTCACTGACTTAAACTGAAGACTTGATTTCATACATTCTGATAAAATGGCTGACACAGATAACGATGATTTTGGTAAGTACTTCCAATGGCACCTGCATTTATGTTTCACTCTCAAGTCCAGACTCAAATATAGATTGATGGGGGCATGAAAATGTTTAAAACATGCCTGGGAAGAGGGTTCAGTAACAATGCTTGCTGTACACGATGAGAAACCCAAGTTTAAATCCCCAGTCCCTACATAAATAGCCAGCGTGACTGTGCATAGGCCTGTCACCTAGCGCTTGAGGGAAGGGAAGACAGAGACAGAAGGGTCACTGAGGCTGTCTGGCTGCCAGTCTACCTCCAAGTTCAATGAGAAAGAATGTGTTGCGGGAATAATGTAGAAAGTGATTATTAGAAAACATCAGATATTCTCCTCTGTCCTCTGCACACATGTACAAATGTGCACACAAACATACACAATAATTATAAAATGCTAAAGCATATTTTCATTCCCTCTCTCCCTCCTTCCTTTCCCTACCCAACTCCTGGGAACAATTCACCTGCTTTACACTCCTAAGCACAAGGCTTACAGACATTTACCACCATGTCTGGTTTAATCCTAAATTCATCTCCTACGACCGGACTAAGTTCAATGAGAAGTGTGTTTCATCAGGTAGCCATTGTGACTATAATGGTGATTCAACTGGTACATTTCCATAATTATTGTACCACATAGCTATTTTGTTTCTAACATATAAGTGCATTTACAAAAGTTGTCTTATGACTTTATAAAACTAAGGAACTCACTGGCCACCAAGCCTAATTTTTTCTAATCAGACATGACAGCCCACACTTGGCATAGAGAAAGGAGGTCTATTTTTCTGGTCTCCATAGACACCAGGCTCATTTGTGGTGCAGACATATATGCAAGCAAATCACTCATACACATAAAACAATTCAAGCTTTCTTTTAAAAAAGAGAAAAAGGGGAGTGGTTTCTCGGAACCAACTTGGAGCTCAGTGGTACAGTTTAGTGGCCTGTGGTTTAACCTCCAGCTACTCAAAACAAAAGTTTCTCTGGGCAACACACATCTATGAGGTCAGCACAGGAGAGAATGATTCAAGAAAAAAGAGTCTAATGCCAACTGAGGCTACACACTGAGACCCTGTATATCTATGTGTGTGCGCACGTGCGCACAGACACACGCACACCACAGTCTTCTTAAGCTTGCTTGCACAGTCAAAACAAAGTCTCAGAAACAGTGTTTTAAATAAGATTCTCTAACAAGTTAACTACAGCACTACTGCTTAACATGAGACATGAACTCAAGTTTGTGGTATTTGAATACTTCCTTTTACACAATTCATCTATGGCCCCAAAATAGTACGTCCAAATATTTCTAGATCTTCCACACTTTAAAATTATACACTTATTAACCATAACGTGATAGATAGAACAGGTGAGACAGCTCCATCTGGTGGCTATCATATTTGCTTTAACATAATTTTCCACACTGATCCTAAATATTTCTTTAAAAAAAACTGTGCAACAGGAGGAAATAATAAAATATTGCAAATGAATAATGAAATGTAATCAAGTTAGCAAGCAAAACTACACTTGAAAATTGAATCAGGATTGTGGCATTGTTTTAACTGCTGAGAAGTTAAATGACACTATTATAATGCTACTAAAAAATTCACTTCAAAACTTAGCCTGTGGTCTTTGATTATTTTTTTAAGTACCAACTTTAATATAAAAATTAAATTATACAATTTAATGAAGAGAATGAAATATGAGCAATCCTTTTCAAAAGACAGCGGTACCTATTACTTGTTTAAGTTTTAGGTATATTTATATATTAAATATAAATGTGTATATTGTATATAAATTATACTTATAAGTATATTTATAAATTTTATATATATATATACATATATTTATATGTATATATATATATATATGCCTAAAGAAGCCACTGAACGTTTTAAGGCTGATCTCAAGCTTCACCGACAGGAAAAGCTTTCTGAATACTCAGTGTGCTGGATAACGGCCAGAACACAAATCAGGTCATGAACTAAAATAGACATGTACCACCTACAGAAAGTAATATAAGGGAATTGGAAACAAAATAAAAACTAAAGCAGTTAATTAATTTAGTAAATTTTCTATCTGCCTTTTAAAGGTAGTAATAAAGCAGTATCAAAACACTGATTGCAAAAAGCATACCATATTCCTTCCTTACTTTACTGTATAAATGTATGCGTGCTAGATGTGAGTGTGCACAAATGTGTGAATCCTCCTATCTCCACCCCACTTCCACCAGGGCTGAGGTTACCCATGTACACTGCCCAGCCTTTATATGGGTATTAGGGATACAAACTCAGGTTCTCATGCTTGCACAGTCAGCACTGTACCCACTAAGCCATCCCCCGAGAGCACTGCAAATACTTTTAATGGAGCAAAGCAAAATAACATACAAAGTTTTTCCATGATGCAAAACAATAATGATGTTCTAGTCTCAAAGAGGCCACTTGGCTAAGTCAGGCAAAGTTCTACATACAGGTTATAGACAGTGTCTTGTAGAGAAGGTTTGCTAACACATAATTCAGTTGTAATTTTCAGATTTGTCTTTGAGATATATGATGGGATTTCATGGTTATCAAGTTCTCAAGTCTTCCTATGCACCAAAATCATCTGAAGGGGTTCTTAAGACAGATTTCTGGGTCTTTTCTCTAAGCTCTAAAAAAAAAAAATATGAGTCAGTCAAGACATCCCTTGAGAATACTCTAATCTAGATAGCATCTGACGAGTCCTTTCTGGACTAGTCCTTGGGCCACGTCCCCAAAAGCCTGGCAGTGGGAAGAATTGTACCCCCTTTAGCAGATAAATTTCCTCACTATCAACCGTCCTTTGAGGCTGTCTTCAGGAAGAAGCATCAAATCAGTGTGGTGTCACCACCTCCTTCTCACCCCTGATGTTATCTCTTGGTAATTTCCTACTTCTCAGCCTGTTCCTCAGCTCCGAGTCCCCATTTGTCTTTGCTACACTCACACCTAAGCCCAGCTCCACACTTAGCTCACTTTTTTCTCTTGTTCCAGGATTCCCAGAACAATGTCAGCCTTTACTGTTTTTTTTTAATAAAGATTTAGTTTTGCTTTATATGAATGTTTCATCTGTACACATACACTGCTTGTGTTTCTAATGCCTGCAGAGGTCAGAAGAGGGCTCAGCACCCCCTGGAATGGGAATTACAGACAGTTGTAAATCACCAGGTGCGTTCTAGAAATTGAACCTGGGTCCTCTGCAAGAGTAGCAAATGCTCTTAACCACTGAGGCATCTCTCTAGTCCAAGTTTTGATGATTTTAAAAATGTCTAGGTCTGGTTTTCTTTGCACCACATAAAGGAAGAAAGAAATACATTATAAACATATCTGGAAATGTCATAAAGCTACTTTGTAAAGTAGCTTTAAAAACAATTTTTAAAAAAGAATAAGGAGAAACAGAAAAGGGAAAGATAGATTAAAAACAGACTCCAGAATAAGAGGAACTATAACAGCCCAGGGGTGGATGGCTTCCTATCACAGTTGGGCTCTGATGAAAGCTCCCTATTACACAAATACATTTTCCTGAAAGTATCTCTCAACCCTAAACTTGCAGCCATCCTCATAAAATGTCTTGAGATTGCTTAAGATTATGTACTTACCCTACTGTCCCGATGTTTAACCTGATTTTAAGAAAAACAAAGTAGAAAAAAATCTGAGTGCAGGAGCTATCACTAAAGCAGAGGCAAAGTCCCCACTTAGCAACAACCCAGCCATGCTTCACATTTGACCATGCACAACCACTAAGGTGGTTTTTGTCTCAGGCTGGCATCAAACAAACTCAAGAAAATCCTCCTGCCTCGGCCTGACAAGTGCTAGGCATGATGAACTACATGCAGCTCTTCAAGTATTTTAATATTATAGCCAAGGGACTGGAGAGATGTCTTAGTGGTTAGGAGCACTGGTTGCTCTTCCAAAGGACCTGAGTTCAACTCCCAGCACCCACATGACAGCTCACAACTATCTGTAACTCCAGTTCCAGGGGATCTGACACCCTCACATGCACAGAACAGCAATGTATATAAAATAAAAATAAATATTTTAAAATATATACATATATTATAGTCAAGTGTGGGACAAATTCATGTTTTACAGAGGTGGCGGGGGAGTACAAAGTACACAGAACGGTACTGATTAATCAGAATGACAGAAGACGTGAGCTTGGAGACAAGCAATCCTAGGTCCTACTATACCATTTCAGAAAGAATTATGAGAGAATGAAGAATGGATAGAGTTGGAGACATTCTGGTATGATATTTATTCATTAAAAAATATACTGAGCCAAGCATGCTGGTGCAAATCTTTAATCTCAGATCGTAGGAGGTACAGGCAGTTGAGTTTAAGGACAGTCTGGTCTATTTACCAAGTTCCAGGCCTGCCAGGGACATACAGCAAGACGCAATCACCAGTGAGTAAATACATAAGCACAGAAACAAAAGTATACTGAGCACCTAAAGTGCATTTGACAAACGGCCAATTCCTAAAGTCACAAAGACAAAGTGACATTACCTTTGGCTGGCTCCTAACCTAGAGATGGAAGAAAACAGAATTACAGTACTTAGTTCATCTAAACTAAATTCTGGTCATAAACCAGATTAGGGAGGTCAAGAAACCTTCTAGGCTGGATGCGGTACGGCATGCTTTTACCTTTGATTCTAGCACTGTAGAGGCAGACAGGTGGGTATAACTTTGTGAGTTCCAGGTCAGCCAGACATCTATAGTGAGACCCTGTAGCTCTGGCTGTCCTGGAACTCACTTTGTAGACCAGGCTGCCCTGGGACTCACAGAGATCCACCTGCCTCTGACTCCTGAGTGCTGGGATCAAAGGCGTGTGCCACTACATCCAACTTACGAATCTTGAAACTAAAAAAGAAATTACAAACCCTAAAGGAATCACTAAGGTAACTGTAACAGGCCAAATGTAAATAATGAACATGGGAACTAGTTAGACAATAGACAAGTTTCCTTAAGATAAGAGTACAAAGCTAGGGCTGGAAAGATGGTTCAGTAGTTAAGAACACTGGCTGCTCTTCCAGAGGCCTGGGGTTCAATTCCCAGCACCCACATGGCAGTTCACACCTGTCTGTAACTCTAATTGCAGAGGATCTGACACCCTCACAGAGACATACATACATGCAGGCAAATCACCAATGTACATAAAATAAAAATAAAATCCTAATTTAAAGAAGAATATATCATATAAAGAAATATTTAAAAGAGTACAAAGGTAATGATGGTGAAAGAGCAAAAGAGATTTGCAACAGCTCTCAAGGCAGAAAGACTCACTGTGTCCTTGAATATGCATGCCTATGAGGCTCCCATTAAAGAAGGAAATACTAATACTACCTCAAAGTGTTCACCACAAAAAGGAACATAATATAAATCACTAAGTATTCTATGTCACAAGTGATTTATCAACCTAAAAATCATGAGCAGAAAACAAAGAACAACATTCCTTTACTTAAAATGAAAATTCAAAGTTCAAATGTTTTCATAATGCACATATTGAGAAATGAATGAAGTTAAGTAAAATGGCAAAGGTAGTGAACACAATGAGATAGGGGTAGCAGTGGTAAAGCAATGCCTATCATGTGTGAGGCACTGGGTTGGATTTACCAAGGGGGGAAAAAACTTGTTAATTATGATTTTTATGCCTCAGGAGAGTCGTCAGTAAAATTACAAGAATGGTACTCAATACTGTCCCTACCTGAAAACAGGCAGAAATGTGAGGAATATTTTCATTCCAAAAATGAAAATGGGGAGATTTAAGTTAGGCATTAAACAATACCTGGTAAATAACTTAATAGTGTAAGAAATCATTCATGTTATATTGTTAAACATTTCAAGGCCAGGGAGAAAGCTCAGGGGATAAAGCGCACGTTGTTGGAACATGAGGACCTGAGTTTAGATGCTCACAACCAGTGACCCACCTGCAATTCAAACATTCACTGCGCCCTGTTTTATAAGGTTCTGGGGATCAATTGTAAGGGCTTCAAATACGCTCCATATGCTCTCTACCAACTGAGGCAAGTCACAGCCAAATAACTTTTTTCTTTGTAAGCAACTTACTTAGAAAGAAACATGTGATACAGAGGCCAATCACATTATAAAGTCTGTTTGAGGAATTTTTAGAAAGAAACACTTTCTTACTGTCAATAAATATTTTCAACTATAACTTACCTGTAGAATTGCAACAGCTATTTGTAACCATTAAGGGTTACCAGCCTAATAGAACACCAGGGATGATAAACTCAAAACCATCCACTCTTAGAACTGTGAGTTACTTGCCAGCAAAAGTTTCATAAGAGTTCTATATAAATCTCACGAATTTTTAAAACTGAAAAACATTTTTTTCACTCAATATATTTTCATGATGGTTTCCCTACCCCAATTTCTCCCAGATCCTCCCCACCTCAACCTCCTAAGCCAACCAATTTTCTCTTTAACAACAAAAAAGAAACACTAAAACAAAACAGCAAAAGACCAATAAGACCTCCCCCCCAAAAAAAAAAAGTGCCAAAACAAAACAAAATAAAACATAAAGTCCACAAAAATGCAACTGAGTTTATTTTGTGTTGGTCAACTACACCTAGGCATAGGGCCTACGCAGTAATGCGGTTGATATACCCAGTGAAACTCCATTGGAGAATTGATTTGCTCTTTGCCAGAGGGTATTAATTGCATATAGCTTCTTGGTTAGGGGTGAGGGCCCTGTCCACTTCCTTCTCAGTGCCAGGACCTTGTCTGGCTTAAACCTGTGAAGGCCTGGTGCATGCTGTCACAGTCTCTTGTGTTCTTATGTCGTGGGGTGTGTGCAAGACACTGTTTCCTTGGAGTCACCCATCAACTTTGGTTCTTACTGTCTTTCAGCCTCCTCTTTAGCACAGATTCCTGATCTTGGTGAAGAGGTCCCATTTATTACTGAGTGTTCTAAAGTCTTTCACTCTGTACATTGTCTAGTTGTGGATCTCTGTGTTAATTTCCATTTAATACAAGAGGAAGTTCTCTGATAGGGATTGAGAAAATCTCATGATTTTGAGAATACCTAAAAGGTTTATGCTCTCATCCACTACACACACACACACACACACACACACACACGCACACACACACACACACACACACACACACACACATACACACACACACGGCCTTGCATAGGCAAGGCAAGCACTCAATCACTGAGCTACATCCAAAGTCCTGAACAACATTTTTTAAAATGTGACTGGAGAAACCTAAACTGTTTTTAAAAAGCTGGAACCAAGGCTGGGCGTAGTGGTGCACGCCTTTAAGCCCAGCACTCAGGAGGCAAAAGCAGGCAGATCTGTGTGAGCTGAAGGCCAGCCTGGTCTACAGAGTGAGTCCAGGACAGCCAGGGATACCCAGAGAAACAATGCCTCGAAAATTAACAAAACAAAACAAGCTGGAACCAAAAGAGTCATTATAGTAGCTGTGTAAACTTGATTACGAACTGGAAGTGTTGGCTAAAATGAGAAGTACTTATAAAAAATTTTGACTCAAATGTTGGGGGAAAATAAAGTTTTTTGCTCTCTGCTAAGAAAGTATAAGGGGGCAACATTTAAGTATAGCAAAGGGCAGCGTGCACTTCACGAGTGACACTTAAGCAACATTTTAAATTTCCTATTAAAACCATTTCTAACACAAAATAATTTAAAGAATAATATAAATTAATAATACATGATGTATTGAGGGAGCTTTGCTGTAGGAAGTATTTTCAAATATGCAAGCATTAAAAAAAAGAAAGTGGAGAGAGGGTTTATAGTCCCATGGTCAAAATGTAACATGGAAGTGATTAGGTAGGTATAAACTAAAACTTCAAGGAAAGGCTCCGATTTATTCTACATAATATCTTAATTACTTTGCTACATTGTTGAAAAATCATGCTGCAGTCTTAATGGAGTTCTACAGAGGGAGCCAGCACTAAAGAATAAAGTGATGATAAAATAAACTTCCATACACAGTCTGCTGGAAGTCATGGATTTCCAGTCAATGACAGGAGCTCAGATTATCCTGTCTGTCTCAATGATTAGCTGATTCAAAATAACACAGACATGTACATGTGTAACATTCCATTTTCAAGAAGATATAAAATATAAACTCATTAACTGCTTTTAGAACTAGTAGTGGTTTTGTTCAGCTTTGTTTCTCAATTACATAGCAAGATGTCATTTTATAAGACATAATCTCTTGATTTTTTTGGAGAGCAAATCCACAAAATTTAGCTTCAGTCTCAAAAATAAGACATCCAAGCAGCAGTATACTCAAAGTTCCCAAGGGGTTAATCCTCCTACATCAGCCTCTTCCATTTTGGGGAACTAGGGAAGGTAAAGGTCCAAGATTCAGAGAAAAGCCCTAAGAAGCCCTAAGTAAGTTGATGAGTCAAATCTTTGAAAGAAGTGTATAGGTGTGCCTAGCTGTTGACCTAACCAGTAAAGGGAGTCAGAGTGTTGTTAGCAATATGAACCTTCCTCCTCTGAGTTTTCAGTGAAGTGTTGATGATACACCTGGGTCTGGCAATTGAGAACTTGAGTTAATTGTTGTCTTCTGCATTTACAGTCTTCTTTGTAAAATGGTAATAATTACACTTCATCTGTTAGGAGTGAGATGGGGAGATGGCTCCACAGTTAAGAGCACTGGCTGCTCTTGCAAGAACACCTGGGTTTGATCCCCAATATCCACATGAAAACTCACAACCCTCTTTAACTCCAGTTCCAGGGAAATATGATGCCCTCTACCGGCCTCTGCAGCCATTGCATGCATGTGATATTTTTTCCCTCCATACATATACATATATATGGAGGGGAAAATTCATACACATAAAAAAAATCAAGTAAATCTTCTTTTAAAGGGGTTTAATGAAGCTAAGAAGAAATTATGTACAAAAAACATTCTAAATATACACAAATACATAAAATTATTCTTGTAGGTTTGTGTGCATGGTAATGTTCATAATACCTATCTTGGTTTACAAGTTTATGAAACCTAGGCTGACTTAGAACATACAATCTCCTGCCTTGGATTACCAAATACTAATAACAGACTTCTACTCTTTAAAAAGCTGTCTCTCAAGTATCACTTTGTCTTTAATTAATGATTTGGTATTATAACCACTATTTTCATTTATTTAGTAATTCCTTTTGATATAATTTCTTAGATTCCACCACTAAACGTATATAAAACGTTTGAACATATCATTTGTGGGATATGTTTAAGACTGCAATGACTTCACTTGATGTTAGTTTGGCATCCAAAAGGAAGACATCTGATGAAATCAGCAAGAAAGAAGCAAAGGAATTTAACTAACACAGAAACACTTATTCCCAGAGTAGCAAAGTCACAAGAATGAACTAGTGGACATCCTAGGGAGCTTTTCAAAGACTAATATAAAAAGCAACATAGTAGTTACCTTACAAAGACTAAGACTATATAGAAAAAAGTTTAAAATAACAATTCTGGGCCTGCTGGATGTGGTTCAGTGTTAAGAGTGCTTGCCTGTATCCTTGAGGCCAGGATTTGGCCCCAACACTGGAAACAAACATACAAACAAGCAAAATATATAAATAGATGCTTCTTACATAAAAGAGACTAGTACCTTAAATTATATTTTCCAATGGAAGTTAACAGGCATAGAATCAAAAAACTAAGATGGAAGAAGTTTGATATATTCTAAAGAAGATCCAAGGCAAACAAAGATACCAGTAATGAAGATTCTGAGTAAGATACTCAAGGAAATGAAAAATACAGAATAAGTTCAATATTATTTCATATAATATACAGGTACAAAATTCAGAATATTACTCATTTAAATTAGAAGTCTAACATTTGATAAGCATAAAAGCTTTTTGTATTAATTGAACATAAAACTTTGAATTTTTGCCTCACCTTGAAGAATCTTAAATGTTTTCAATTTGGAAGTCAGACATATATAATACCTGATCAATTTTCTGCAACCTACTCAGTTCTACACCTAAGGTGATTTCTAAAATCACAAATTGGTCCTGTGATACTAATTTAGGCAGCAAGTTACTGTGTTGGTTCTTATCAGTTACTAAATCTAATATTAGCCTTCCTTTAAAATTACTGTGTGAGAGCATGGAGAGTTGACAAGGTGGTTCAGATCACTTGATGCTCTTGCAGAGGATTGGGTTTGTTTGGTTCCCAGAATCTACATGGCAGCCCATAGCTAGGTCCAGTGAACCTGACACCTACTTTTAGAATCCACAGGGACCATGCACACATGTGGTACACATACATATACATGCTAGCAAAACACTCATACACATAAAATAAAATAATCTTTAAGAATAAATAAATAAAATTACAATGTGTTGGGTAGAATCAAAAAAGGGGGGATACTTAAATGGGAATCAGGACACATTCAGCACTGTGATTAATGGGTTATTAACCTACAACAGGTCACTTTATTACTGTGACCCTCATCCTATTCATGACAACAGGATATTAGGCTTTACTTTAGTATTTGTCTTTAAAAGTCAAGCAAATAAACCTAAGGCCATTTAAGAGAGACTTTTTTTTCTTTTACCCTCGTGCTTTGTAGAGTATAACAAAGTGGGAAGAAAAAAAAATCAGCTATCAACTTAGTGTATCTCTATAAAGTATTATGGATAAGTTTTCATTAATAACTTTAGCAACTATTACCTTTGCTTGAATGAATCATCATGATCATATATCAATACATTATTTATATTCAAAGCAATATGAAATTTATATATTTATAAAAATGAATGTGGGTATGAGTGGGTTCTATCTTCTACTACTGCAGACCTGCCAAAAAACAAAAACAAAACTATTTTTAAGTCTCCATTTACAAATGAAGTGTCTTTCACTTTTTCATTAACTTTATGGAGCTACGATAAATATACAACACTACACAGAATCTTGGAATAGTGCCTAGTACAATGATATGGCTTGGACATAAAATGCAACTCCCCGGCCCCTGGCATTTGCTAAAGGCTTGGTATTTAATACAATGTTCAAAAGTGAGACTTTGGGGTAATGAAGGAATCACGGGAACTCTATCTTCATATGTGGGCCACCCTGCTAATGGATTAAGGATTTAATGGCTTTATTGAGAAGTGATACAAAATAGGAAGGTGCGGGACCTCGCCAGAGGTGGTGTGTTCTTAAAAGGACTATCTCATAAGAGCCCTCTCTGCCTCCCTCCCTCCCTCTCTCTCATCACTCTCTCCCTCCTCCCTCTCCCTCTGAATCTCTGTCTCCATCTTCCTTGCTGGTTTCCCAGAACACTTTCCTCTGGCACACCCTTCCAGCACACTGTCTTGCCAAACTCCCACAGCAATGAAGCCAACCACCCTGAATCGACTGCGGTCTCTTGAGTCTCTGAGCCAAAATAAACCACTCCCTTTAAATCAGTTCTCAGGGTACTTTTCCATAGACATATTATACTCATACACAGTAACTGGCACAAGTGGAAAAAAAAAACATTTACTGAAAGTGACATTTTTCTTATTTTAAGCTTATAAAACTACAATTGCAATAAGAGAAAAAAAAACAAGAAAACTAATAACCAATTTCATTATGGGATTATTAAGAGCCAAGCATGAACCCAAAAGTTTTGGATTAATCACATCACAACTGTAATTGTTCCATTTCACTAACTTAAAACCACCCGCCAGAGCAGAGCATTCAGAGTGTAGAAACAAGGAAAACCATTCTACTTAGAGAAACAAACATCACTGCTGACCAGTTTTTTCCCTGTGTGGCAAGTGGGTTTTCCAGGAAGTGAGTGGGAAGAATGTCATGAAGCATGAATGACTGTAGACTATTTTTTAATAAAAACATAGTTATTCCACATAAAGCAATACCAACTATCAGTATACTGGGAGCTCTTATTTACACATATTGAATCAGGGTACAGTGTAGGTAAGAGAGATAATATGATAGTATCCACAGATTGTTTTTTACAATATATGATGAGTAAAGATTATTTTGAATATAAGAATCAATAATAGTGTTTTATGAGAATAATATAGGTCTCATTAATTAATTACATTTTAGGGGGTTTTTTTGGTGTATGTGTATACATGCATGTGAGTATGTATGTACTTTACATGTGTGTAAGTGTAAGTGCACATATACCACAGCATGTATGTGGAGGTTAGAGGACGCCTCAGGTGTTAGTCATCCATCCCATCTTGTTCTAAGCAGAGTCTCTCTTTTGTGGTGCACCACTGTGTATAAGCTCTTTACTCTGTCTTCTCAGTTATAAAACTGGTTTTATATCTATTTCATATAAATATTTCATGTTTTTTAAAACCTTGGGCTTGAGCACAAAGAGATTTGGGCTATTTTCTTTAATAGAGATAAAATATTTGTTCATATTTATACAGGATAGTAAAATTCAGCAGTTCAATACATGCATACAACATATATCAATCAAACCAAGGTGAATAGCATTTCTACCTTCTCTATGAGAATTTTGGCTATTTAAATTTCAAAAGACAAAAATGAGATTATTTATAAACATCTTTTATGAGGAGCTAGTGAGGATTTTTAAATTTAAGATTCTATTCATGCCGGGCATGGTGGCGCACACCTTTAATCCCAGCACTTGGGAGGCAGAGGCAGGTGGATCTCTGTGAGTTCTAGGCCAGCCTGGTCTACAAAGTGAGTCCAGGACAGCCAGGGTTACACAGAGAAACCCTGTCTCGAAAAAAAAAAAAAGATTCTATTCATATTCAATTGGGAGTTTTCATTAGTACATTGGTTAAAAAAATATATGACAGAAAATAATCAGAGTAAAGTCACCTGACTGCCAATACTAGAACAGATAAACTATTCAGATAAAAATGCCATACTAAAGCAGGAAGAGGTGAAGCACAACTTTAATCTCAGCTCTGGGGAGGTAGAAGCAGGCAGATCTCTACGAGTTCGAGGCCAGTCTGATTTACAAAGTGAGTTTCAGAACAGATAGGGTATTATACAGACAAACCCTGTCTCAAAAAACAAAACAAAAAACTAAACCAAAAAAAAACAAAACAAAATTGCCATACTAATCAACAATAAGAAAAAGAATTAAATGACACATGCAACAATACTGAACTATTTCAAGAACTGAATAGGCAGGCATAGCTGTGCAAGGCTATCAGGCAACACTCAAGAGGCAGAGGAAGGGAGATCTCTGTAAGGCCAGCCTGGTATGCAATACCAGGCCAATAAGGGCTACGCAGTGAAAGTTTATGTCAAAAAAGGGGGACAAGGGAGGAAAAACAAATGAAGAGGAGGAGGAGGAAATAAAAGAAGCCTAATTTTAATAAATAAATAACACGTATTATTTCACTTACTCAAATTCTAGCATAAGCAAATTTAGAACAACAATAACAACAAAAAACCTTCTTAACTATTAAGCCTTAGTAACTCAGCAGGAAGTATTCTGATATCTGAAACTGAATTTAATATGTATCCAGAAGCAAATAAATAAATATAAAAAATTAATGTATGGATTGTAGACAAAACATGAAAATGATTTTTTAAAAGTACAAGAAAATATAAATGATAAAATCCAGATGGTGAATATGTGAGTGAATGCATAGTATATGTTTAATTTTTCCATAGTTACATTTTTACATATCAGGTAAAATTAAATATTAGAAACTTTTTTTCATAACAATTTTTGAAAAAAATTATTAGTCAAGCTGTAAACCAAGGGGTGAACTGTATCTTGAACAGCTAACAGACTTAAATAAACATTAAAAGAAACTAAAATAGCAAATGATTAAACTGTTGCATGGCAAGCAGTACATTGTGTAGGCACGTGCATATATAAATGAAGACTAAATTAAGTAAATCAAGATGGATTTGAGTTAGATAGACAGGCTACAGGGTGTTGTGGCTCTCTTCCATAACCTGTCAGGCAGAGGATTGCCTTGAGTTCAAAACCAGCCAGAACACAAAGTAATACTTTGCCAGACTGAATTACAAAGTGAGAACTTTACATAAATATTAAAGTGTATCTAGTACATTAAGAAAATTTCCAAGGAACTTTAAAAAAAAATAAATATACTTATAAATGGCATAGAAACCTAATTAATATGCAGAGTAAGTAGCATGGTGCAACCTAAGGATAAAATTAGAATTAAAGTCCTCCAGTTTTTCCTTTTACTGTATTGATGTTGGCTGTTTATATAATATCCAACATCAGTAGCATTTTCCTTACTAAAAAAGTGGGGGAAAATAGATCAGCCTAAAACAGAAAATAGAAGCATATAAAAAATTTAGTTTCCCTCTTTAGAAAATCCTAAGATACTTAAAAGACTGACAAGTTTCGAAGCCTATCCCTTCCCAAGCCTATCATTTGTAATTACGACAATGACAGCCCTTGTCAGATGGCACTCTTTTAAATACTACCTTCCAGTAGAAAAATGTCAAAGAAAATACCACAGCATGCATTTTCCCAAAGGTAAAAAAAAAAAAGAATTCTAAAAGTACATTAAAATTTTAAAAGCGTTCATATTTCAAGCTTCATGCTTAAATTATTTTACTTTATACTAAACAATAAGTAGATATTTGCTTTTGTATAAAGCTGTAAAAGAAATAAAATCATGTTTCTTCATCTTTAGCAAGCACTGGAAAAAACACCTGAATAAAACTACAAAATTAACCATGAATTTCTTGTTTTATCCAGGGAAAGAAAAAGAAATGATGTGTTTCCAAACATACATGTAATCTGGAAAAATCAATTTCAATGGATATTACAAACAATTACTCCTGGGGTTCATTTGATGTAGTACAAATTATATAGTGCAATTTATCCTAATCCCAGTATGATTACAGCCACAGTGTCACTTCACACACACACACACACACACACACACACACACAATTTTTAAGTCAAGTAGCTTACAAACATCTACTTCACAAAATGAAATGGGTCCAACTAAGGTCTAATGAACTTACAATTCCTTGTGCTTGTCTTCAGCCAAGATCTGGTCATTTGGTTTCAGAGAATACCTGTAACAACACAAACAACACACAGGTCAGATAGACATACAAACACACTTGCCTCACTTGGACATTTGACTGTATGTACTCCAATCAAACTGAAGTGTACAGTCTGTTGAGTTCTTCAAATGAGCAGCACAACACTGTTATATGTCTCTGACTTAACTGACAAAACATCACCAGTTTTGCCAGAAATGGCAGAAACCAGATCATGTCCTGAAAATGAGTATTTTGGAATAGATGCTTATTCACAACTGTTTATAACAATTTACCAAGAAGAACCATTTGACATAGCCATACTGAAATTAACAGTATCAACTCTTCCCTAACAATTCATGAACTATTCAGGCAGAATGCCCTGAGAAAAGAACCAATAATGAATGTAATCCAGCTACTTAAGAAACCCATTTCCAAGTGTGCTAATTACTCTCCTCATTGTTGTGGCAAAAATACCAGTCTAGAACGATTTAAGGAAGGCCATCATGTGGAGGATGGCCTGGAAGTAGAAGTGTGAGCCTGCTGGCCACCCACACACAGGAAGCAGAGAGTGACAGATGTTTATGCTCAGCTAGCTTTCTCCTTTTCATGTGGTACAGGTCTTCAGACCATAGGATGGTACCACCCACAATCAGAATGGTACATGTCACCTGAAATAACCTAATTTAGATAACCCCTCATAATCCAGATAAATATAAATGACCACACCTAACTCTCACACGAAGCCCTAAGTTTACTGACCAGCATTGGGGACTGGGGGTGGTGGGAGGCAGGAGCCTTAGTAGTTTTTCAAAGTATACCTCCTAGAATTCCATGTCTTTAATGACTGTAATTGGCTAGCCTGGTGGTTTCTAAATTTTGCTTTCAGTAACACCAAAGAGCTCAATCAAATAATCAGCTGATGTGTAATTTTGGAGAATAATTTTCAAATAACTGACACTGCTGACGATTCTGTTACAATCCAAGAAGCAATGGGAACAAACTACTCAGCTGGTACAACTGCACTGGGAAAAAGTAAAGTCTTGTGAACATTGGTAATCTTAGCAATAAGAAGGCAGAAGGAGATCCAAGTGTGCAAAGTTAGCAAGACACTGTCTCACGAAAGTTTGAAGGGAAAGGTTAGGACTGAACACTTGCCTAGAGTTGGCAAAATCCTGGGCTCAACCCCCAGTACCACGTGTACACACAGCAAACCAGAACACTGCCTTACTGCAACAATGAATATTATTTATTCATGAAAGATTAAACCAATTGAACAAAAGCTTTAGAAATAGATACACCATCTCATTTAAAAGATGTATTTATGCCAGGTGGTGGTGGTGTACACCTTTAATCCCAGCACTTGGGAGGCAGAGGCAGTTGGAGCTTTGTGAGTTTGAGGCCAGCCTGGTCTACAGAGTGAGTCCAGGACAGCCAGGGCTATACAGAGAAACCTTGTCTCAAATAACCAAAAAAAAAAAAGATGTATCTCTTATATTTGTGTTTTATTTATTATTCACACTTTAATGCATTTTATGGTTTTACTATTGTGGGGAATATAATGTAATGACTAGGAGATATTTTAGAATTAAATGTGCATATATATGTATTTATTGCAGAAACAGGGTGATCAATATTCATGAAATATGTTAATATATAAAATGAATTACACAAGATAAAATCTGATGAAGAAAAGTACAACACAATTTAAAAGCAAAAAGAATACAAAGTTTTAAGAAGAAAAAAGTGTGGACTTTTTTTCTTAAAAGGATTTTTTTCTTAAAAATTCCTTCTTAAAAAGGAAGGAACAATGGGCTGGAGAGATGGCTCAGTGGTTAAGAGTACTGGCTGCTCTTCCAAAGGACCTGGGTTCAAATCCCAGCACCCACATGGCAGTTCACAACTGTCTGTAATGGCCAGGCCTGGTCTACAAAGTGAATTCCAGGACAGCCAGGGCTGTTACAGAGAAACCCTGTCTCGAAAAACCTAAAAAGAAAGGAACAAAAAATTGCTTGCATATTTTTGTAAAAGATTGTTGTATAAAATCACTGTGGTGGGGCTGGAGAGATAGCTTAGCAGTTAAGAGCACTGACTGCTCTTCCAGAGGACCCGGGTTCAAATCCCAGCACCCACATGGCAGCTCACAGCTGTCTGTGACTCTTGTTCCAAACAATCTGATGAAACACATGTAGTCAAAACACCAATGTACATAAAATAAAAATAAATAAATTATTTTTAAAAATCACTGTGGTAATTAGGATTCACTAAAAAAGTGATTCAGTTTTATTCAGTTATAAAAATCATAAATACAAATGTGTTTGAAAGCATGTTTATCAATTCATGTTTATGAAATATAAACATTTAAAAGTTTAAAGTAGCTACATGTGACATTTACAAATTACATGATATATTATCCAAGAGGCATTTAACCAATGCTACTTTCCTTCTTTGTCTGACTAAATAAGAGAGAAATAACAAACTTACTTCTTGCCTTTTAGGACCTCACAATTCAGCAAGCAAAAAAAAAAGGTAGTATGATATATAACAGTGGCAGTAGCATGAAAGGAAATATCACTTCCTCCCTGTACGAATGAAAAAAAAAGCAGTTTTTATCTGTTCCTCTACTGTCTCTTCCCTCTTCTCATCTCTCCTCTTTGCTCTTTCCTCATAAATAACATTCTCTTCTAAGCTATCAAAGTATGAATTTGAAAGGAACCAAAGTGGACCAGAAGAAAGGACCCACACTAGGAAGCAGCAGGCAGAAAAGTGTCTGATTCTGATCACCTGCTAAGTAGAGCTGAGCCCTGAGCCACACAGGCCCTCACGGGTGAACGGGAAACACCAAGGCTGCATGTGCTCTTGCCAGACGTTAGCCAGTCCCAAAGCTGTGACCCTTTTCTCTGACCTGGCTTCCACCTGTTCCACACTAGGTAATGGTTCTAGCAGATCTTAGAATTTTCTCCTTCCTCATTTTGCCTGGTTTTGCTTGATTTTATCTTTCTTCTATTACTTGACACTTTTGCACTGCCTCCTGGGAGACGGTCTGATCACATATTCTGCCTGTAGTTTACATAAAACATAAGACCCAAGACTGCCCTCACTAACTCCAAACTTGGAAGGTTCCTAAAGCCACGTTTAGGTTTAATAATTTACTACAAGCACTCATGAAATTCACTAAAACCTATTATATTCAAATTCTGAAATAAAATAAAAGGATGTAGGCCAAAATAAGCCACAAGGAAAAACTACATAGGCCAGTGTCTGAGGGGGTTCCAAATCTGAAACTTTCATTGTCCCCTCCCCATGGAGCTGGGGCATTTAACTCTCTCACTATTCATATGTAACAATGTGGCATGGAAGGATGTTCACAGTTTCAGCATGCAGCAGTTTTATTGAGGTGTCTCTACATAGGCAAAATGTTCAATTCCATAGGCTCATGTAACTGAACTCAAGTCACCTTGACTGCAAGCAGAAGGCTCTAAGCCCCCACACTAAATGGCATGACTGGTCTACCTGGGCCAGGCCAACCCGCTCCCTAACACTAACAGGTGTGGTCTGTCCCTTCAGTAAACACGAGGGCAAATACACATCTGTCAAGTATAACGATGTAAATAACTTCCCAGAGGGAAGAAATCAGATCTCTATGAGTCAGACCAAACATTCCTCCTATGCCTGTGTACAAGTTTATCAACACATGTCTAGCAATACAACACTGCCTACACATCTGTATTTGTGAACCATGTCCTTCGCTGAAATATCCGTCATGAATACCATCATAAATCACCTAGTTGTGGCTAGGCAAATAACTATTATACACACATCAAAATAACCTGTACCCACGAATTATTATTCTTAAAAGAATAATATTCTAACTTTTAAGACTTGAGTGCTCTTTTGTTTACGAATCACAGAAGAAATCTTAAAGAGTAGTGACTTGCTTGCCCAGGCAAATTAGAAACATTTCAAAGCTCAAAGTCAAACTCTTTATAGTCATTTACAAACAGAAAAAAATTTCACAAAAGACCTTTTAAAGGACACAAAACGAAACAGTATACACCTGTAACTAAGATTTATTTTACAACCTAAAATCACTACCTTTATTTTGGAAGTCAGCCAAGTATACATTATAAATATGAGTAAAAGGGAGAGATGTCATCAAGACTACAGGTTGTATTTAGTCTCTGAACATTCCATCTTGTTGTTGCTTGTTGAGATTTCAGCCCACAAAACTGGTGCTGGAATCCATGCTAAGTATGTGCTCTGCCACTGAACCACACCCCAAACCTTAGGTTTTGTTGTTGTTGCTTTGGAAGGGGTAGTTGTTTTTATTTGGGTTTGGGGGGAGGGTGGTTTCTGGTTTTTGGTTTTGGTTTTTGGGGTTTTTTTTTTTTGGGGGGGGAGAGGTTCAAGACAGGGTTTCTCTGTGTATCCCTGGCTGTCCTGGACTTGCTTTGTAGAACAGGCTGGCCTCGAACTCACAGAGAACTTCCTGCCTCTGCCTTCCAAAGGCTGGGACTAAAGGAATGCGCTACCACATCTGGCCAAGGGTAGTTGTTTTAGAAGTCTCACTGTGTAACTTAGGTTGACCTGGGATTTGCTGTGTGGCTCAAGTTGGCTTGTCATTCAGCACAGCATAGTCTTAAATTTAAATGTTCAATCCTCCTGCCTTTGCTGCCTGAGTTCTGGGATTATAGTTTAGGTGCCACACCTGATTTCCCTCAGTTTTCTTTATTATTCATTTATGTGTGTCTGTGTATACCTACAGAGTGTGTGTGTGTGTGTGTGTGTGTGTGTGTGTGTGTGTGTGTGTGTATGAATACAGACATAAACATGCTATGTACAGCACAAGGGCTGGATCAGAAGACAACCTTTGAGACTCAGTTCTATTTCAAGGTGGCTTTCAGGGATCAGGCTCAGGCTGTCAGGGTTACAAAGCAAGCACTTCTCCATGCGAGCCCTCCCCCTGCCTGGCCCTCCATGTTTCAAATTAGTAACAGGACAAGGAACTTTGTACAATTCAAAACTCAACTTCCCACCAAGTTCTTCCGAGAATGACACAAAGCACAACTTGTTCTCTATATCTTGCAAAAGACATGATTTAGAAAAGTACCCTGCTGCGTGTGGTGGTGCACACCTTAATCCCAGCACTAGGGAGGCAGAGGAAGGCAGGTCTCTGAGGTTTGAGGGCAGCCTGGTCTACACTGGGAGATCCAGTATCAAAAATTAAAAAAAAAAAGATCTATAACCATTTCTGAGATTGAAACACAACTATTCTCCCTAAAACCAGATACAACAAAATGGTATATTAGAATGTCACAAAATTTTTTCCTACTTTAACTTAGCAAAAGAAAGTGATGTACATCAATAAGCAGAAGATGAGGAGGTGAGAATGTGCAGGAAAAGACCCTCTTTATCTTGCCTCTAACCCATGCAAAGAAAACCTTACATAGGACAGTAAAAGTCAAGATCTGAATTAGCCTTGATTCTTACAGTAGTTAATTTTTAAACTGAGCAAAGCTACTTAATTTCTCTAATAGGGATAATCGGTTGCTACCCAAGTCAAAAAGTGCCCATCCTATGCAGTAAGAATGCACCCCTCCCCACCTTTTGGAAGGCTTCCACCACTGCAAAAAGAATAATTCAGCTAGCTCAAGGGGACGCAGCTTACAGTGCATATAATGTTTATGAGTCTTTTTAAAGACTGGAACAAACTTTTTATTTACACATGTTCTTTCTCTGATGACTAGTATGGCATAGAAATTAAGAGACTGTGGGTGACGTCCAAAGAGCCCAAGTGAGGTTCCATGCCCTCATGCTGATAATGACAAAATACAACTGACACAATAGGACAATTTAAACACTTCTACAAACAGTAAAACTACCACCAAAGAACTGAACTAGTAAAAATTCTTAAAAACAAACAAAAAACTATGGAGCTAATGATACATGTGTTTCCAACAAAGCCCATGTAACTGCAGACAATCATGTAGACATAGGTATGGCATGATCTTAAACAGTAACAAAGTCACCTGAACACACACTACATATATATTCGTAGATATACATATGCAGAGTATATGTAGACAGATGTAAACATACAGATGTGTGTGTGCATACGTGTGCGTGTGTGAGCAATTAGAAAGGATGAAAATGGGACGGAGGGCAAAAGTATTAACCATCACAACGATCTGCAGATTGCTGCTCGGCTGACACTCAGGAGGCTTCTAATGAAACAGATTAAGAGTAAATCACATAGTTAAGATGAAAATAACAGCAAAAAGTTACAGAATTTATGAAATAGTGTTTTAACTTCTGATCAACAAAGCAGTTATGAAATACAATTAGGGACTGAAAGAAAGGGGTTCAACTATATTTTAAGCCTGAATACACAGAACAAAACTATATTCTTTGTGATCTTACCTTTTTCTATCTTTTTTTAAACAGTTATTCACTTATTCATGTCATGGGAGGAAATTTCACAATGTGTCACTTCTGGGCTCTTGGGCCACATCAACGAACTGGCCTGTTACACTTCCCATTTCTTTTCTAACATAGTTTGTCCTGGCTTCTCGTCCCACGACTCCACTGTGACTCACCTAGCTGAAGTCAAACTGGCATTCTATTATCAAATATAATAAACTCTGTTAGGCCTTAGGCCTTACTTCAGCACATCTCTAATGTGTCTGGTATAATCGACAAGCTCTTGTCATAAACTCATATACCTTGAGATTTCTTTCCCATCTCCTGCTAATAAGCTCAGTATTTCTTCTTAGTCTCCTTTTATAATTGTTTTTAGAAGGCATGTATTTAAATATTTAAATTTTTGAAGGTGGATTTGAGAAACAAAAACATGACAGAACACTTCACAAAACAATTTATACAATAAAATAGGCAACAATGGCATAGGTATCTTTGTAGCAAAAGTACTCCAAGTATACCAATGACAGCAATGTTATAGCAGTGAACGATAAACCACATTCCTAAATAAACAGGTCAGAAGCAAACATCTAAGCACCTATCACTAAAGTCTGTTTATTTGTAACTCTAGTGATTAGAAGTACTATGAAGGACAATCTAAGACGTATCAGAATCTCCATGGGGTAGAAGATTAGACACAAGATGGCTCAGCAGGTAAAGGCACTTGACCTGAGTTCAATGCTGGGAGCCCACATGGCAAAAGGAGAGAATCAGCTCCTGAAAGCTGTGCACACCCTTCTCCTTCTCCTTCTCCATCTGCCAACCCATCCCCCGCCCCTGCCCCCACCCACACACGCACTAAATATTCCTTAAAAGTCATGAGCCAAGCATAGTAGCACATACCTGTAATCTCAGCAATCAGAGAGCTGAGGCAGGAGAATCACTAATTGAGGACAGACTGGACAATTTAATGAGACCTAGTCTCAACCACAACATCATCTTGATGCTTTACCTCTTCATGTACAACAACCCAACTAACTAAGATCTGGAGGAATTTTATCTGTTACAAATGCAGATGTAAGACATCTCCTCCTTTACTAAGGAAGTCTCAGTAACTTACACACCTGCACATGTGCATATGAAAAGTCAATGCTGTGCCATCACACTTCTGGAGCTGAATTTGCAAAAACTGAAAATAGCAAATTATAAATTTCTAAAGTTCTTCATGTAATTTAATTCCAGTGCTGGAAATTACGTGAAGATGAATATACAGCACACTGAATTAAAAGAAAAATATGCTAACAATTTAAAATAATGGGCAACAATTCTCTGTAGTAAGGGCCTGCCTGGCCCTGCTCAGTCTCATCTCTATCTCTGGATAATGGACCAAGCCCATATTCCTACATTCCCTGGAAGTGAATAAGCTTCAAGCTATCAGCAAAATATGTTTAAGATTTGTGCATTGTGCACACCATGGAGAGGCGCTTCCTGAAGGAGTGGGTGGAGAGAGGATGGGGAATAAAACACCACCTGCCACTCGTAAAGCTAAGTCAGAAGAAAATGCCAAGGAAGGAAAAACAGATAATTAGAAGGCAGAGAAAAAAAAGATGAGGTGTCAAGCAGGGAGGGAAATGACCAACTGAAGCCCATTTTCTTTTTTTTTTTCTGTATTTTTCCTTCTATTGAAAATAAATTATTTTCTCATATTGAAGTCCATTTTCAAATTTTCACTAAGTGTACTAAATTTTCAAATGAAAATTTGCAAAGTGCTCTGTCTTTTCCAGAAAGTCATGAATATATATAAACATGCAAATACTTTCTACAATTTTCAGATCTACCTGGAGCAAGAACATCACACATTTTAAAAACAAACAGCAGAGATAGTTTTGAAATTGACATCTCTTAGACAAAGTAAAACATCTAGTCTTTCTGACAGAAGCAGTAGGAATATAAGAGTCCATGGGAAGAGGGTGGCACATGGCTCCTTGGATAAGGTCACTTACTGACAATCCAGATAACATGAGTTCGATCCCAAAGAATCACAAGGTGGAAAGAGAACCTATTCCACAAGTTGTCCTCTGACTTCCATGGCATTCTATGACATGTGCATATGGAAGCACAGAGACGCACACAATAAATAATTATTTTTCAAGACAGGGTTTATATATGTAGCTCTGACTGTCCTGGAACTCAGAATGCCTCTGCCTCCAGTTAATTGAAGGCATGTAACTGCCCAGAGGTTTTTGTTTTGTTTTGTTTTGTTTTTGCTGTTGTTATTGTTTGTGGGAGGAGTTAGTAAAAGACAGTTTAGATTAGCATCTAGAGAAAATAGGGAATTTGACATCTCTTCACTTGTTGATATGGGTGGAGCCAGCTATGATCAGACAATAGGTCATTGAAGAGGGTTGCTAAGAAACCTCAAAAGCCACACAGATGACATTGTTAGCCATGAGATAAACTCCATAGAACATCGAGAGATGGGACTGCCCCTTCACAGGGGCATAACTCAGGAAACCCTGAGAAAACATCTGGTAACCACGGTAATCAGAATGCCGAAAGCCATTCCCCCCATCATCAGGACATACTAAGAGATTTAAGTCAAGATTCATGTGGTCAAGAGTTCTCTCTCTCTTCCTTGACCCATCAAGAGGCCTGCTGCCCTGTGCTCACCTGCCGAGGATCCATGCTGGGAAGGAGCAAAGCAAGTATGCCATTGGCAGAGTTTGGACGACTGCAATCTGCAAATCGGCTAAGAGAGTCCTCTGAAGTCCTGCATTGGAGTCTCAAGAGTGCACGAAAGGTGAGGGAGATCCAGGATAAAAAAGCGGAGGAAGACCATGGAGGCAATTCTTGGCTGCTTGAAAAGACCGCCCTACATCAGTGGTCAGAACAGATTGGCTTTATAAACTGGCCATGACTTTGTGGTGAAAATGGACTGGGCTTGCGAATTGGCAAATAATGCTCAACAAACTTTGAGATTGAAAGACCTGATGAGACAGCCGTAAACCAGGCCATCCTACACAGACCTACACCAGGAATATTAATATCCTTTTAAGAAATGTAAAATAGTGTATAGGTATTAGAGTGTTTTTAGGTATTAAGCTATTTTTAGATAGATTATAGATTTTAGATTTAAGGTTTAGGTTATAACACTTGGGTATTTTATAGGTAATTGTTAAGTATTAATAAATATAAGTGTGATAAATAAAAATATTCTGTTAGAGTTGTTTTAAAATCAGGGCTATGGGCTGTATCTCAGTGGTAGAGCACTTGCCTGCCATGTGTGAGGCTCTAGGTTCAATGTCCATTAGTGCAAAAATAGGCTATTATCTTCAACAGTCCGACTGTAATAACTTCACTATCTAATGCTCTGTAACATTCTATCTTCTCTGTATTAGTGAGCATCTTTCACTGGCTCTTCAGAATGCTGGTCTTATTGAGTTCTTATTTTGTGGAAGCAAATTAAGCACTGCACTATGAGGAAAAGCGCAGATGTAGGACATGAGTAAATAATTTGTAAGAAGACATTTACTGGGTTTTGTTTGTTTGACTGACTTGTTCTAGTTTCTCCCAGTATAGACACAACTGGCCTTAAATTTTGACTCCTTCTAAGTACTGAAATTACAAGTATACACCACCACACTTGGCTTCTTGTATTTTTCACACAATTCCAATTCTGTGATCTTTAAATGCCAGCATGTTATTTGAAAAATGGCTGTGATCTACAAATTTTTAAGTACCTTATTCATTTGCAAAGATGGCTATTGCCTTGCCTTTACAATTGAGATTTTATTTTTCAATAACAATTAGCTTTTCCCTTCCTACCACATTAAGTAGCTTCGTAACTTATCACAGATTTTTTTTCTGCTTTTGAGAGAGGGAATTGCACTGTAACCCAGGCTAGCCTGAATTCATAATCTTCCTGCTTTGATAACATCTTTGTCACTATGCTTTAGGGATTCACTCAGCCTCATGGGGTCTGTAATTATGGATGAACGGCATTACATTATCACAGGTTTTTGGTTTTTGGGGTTTTTTTTTGGCAAAGAAATGATTTCACAAGAGAACAATAAATATCTCCCATCATTGTATTGATAAGTAACACAGTGAAAAGAAATTATATCTGACCTTCCTAATACCTAATTATGTAAGTAATGGATTTCCAGAAAAATTGAACGAACAGGACATATACATATATAAATATACAAATATATGAGAGGGGATTTACTGCAGAAATTGGTTGCTGGGGCTACAGAGGTTAAAAAAAAAAGTTCTACAAGAGGTCATCTCAAGGTAGAAACTAGGAAACAGGACATGGCTGGGTAACCCTCAGTCCAAGGTAAAAGACAAAGGACTCAGAGAGGGAGCAAAGGGTATTAAAGTAAATTCTGGATTCCAAAGGCCTGGGAATCTGAAGATCTGATATCTAAGAAATAAGAAATCTGGGGGCCAAGATGGCTGCGAACTGCACGGACGCATTTTGAATGTGGGAGAGAAGAGCCATAGAAAACCCAGAGTTGTGGGACACTGTGCAAAAACCGGAGGGTCTGGCCCCTCCGGGAACACGCACAGCTCCCAAGGGACTGTTAAAAGTCCGAGGGCAAGGCTCTCCCCCATCTCTCGCAGACACGGAAGCCACTAAATCCGGGATTCGGGAACTCCCATTTGGAGAGGCACCTGGTAAGATCGATCCCAACACACAGCAGGCAGAATCAAAGGCCACATGGTGATCGCCCACTAGCCAACTGGGCTTCCCATACCTCAGGAAGACCTTATAACTATTTAGGAAATTTTGCAGAATAGTTGAAGTCTTACGGTTTTTTGTTTGTTTGTTTGTTTGTTTGTTTCAAGACGTAGAAAAAGGGCACTCAGCAGGAGATGTGCAGCAGCTTGAGCCGGAGTGGAAGGTGGGCGGGCAGAGCAGTTGGGGAGGGAAGCAGACGCTGGCGGGAGGGGCCGAAGCTCTGCCCAACCACGGCAAAGCAGCTAGGGCGGGAGGCCAGCTCTGGCGGGAGGAGCCAAAGCTCCGCCCACCCACGGCAAAGCAGTTAGGGCGGGAGGCCGGTTCAGAAGG
>CAJQZJ010032031.1:14138529-14170953 GCA_907164525.1 Lophiomys imhausi | reverse complement strand
CGCCCACCCACGGCAAAGCAGTTAGGGCGGGAGGCCGGTTCAGAAGGCTGAAGGGGCCGACGCTCCGCCCACCCAAGGCGGAGCAGATTGGGAGGGAAGCGGCCAGGCCTGTGGCAGAGAAGCCTAGTGGGTAACCAGAAGCCAGGGGACCATAGCTGTATTCAGGTAAACCCAGACGCATTAGGTGTGGAGCCGGGCCCTGTCAGCCTCTGTGAGGACAAACAGCCCACAAAATCTGTGCCTGAGCAAACAGATCCATACCATTAGAACCATTGAAGGCTGATCACTCAGTGTGCAAAATAGAGAAGTCTGAACTGGGAGCAGTGTAACAATCCTGGACCATTACTCACTACCTGGGAATAGGCTGCACCAGCTGACAACGATTAAGGCTATTAAAACCACAGTAACCCTGAGATCACCCTGTAAGCAAGAACAGATAGCCAAGCAATTTGACTCCTTCACCAAAGCATCCCCTGTGGATCCAAACACAGAAAACGACAAGAACAGACAGCTAAACACACACACATGGCCAAAGGTACAAGAAAAAATAGAAATCAAGGAAATATGACTCCAACAAAGCAGAATTATCCTAGCTCATCCAATTCGGATGACCTCACCCCAACAATAACTCATGAAAACATTGACAATTCTGCATTATGGAAAGTGATAGAGTCCCTGCAAGAAGAACTTAAATCTATGAAGGAATTCAAAGAAGCCACAATTTTACAAGTCAAAACAATGAACAATACCATTAAAGAGCTCCAAGCCAAGGTGACAGAGCTTGAACAGGAAAAAGACAAAGCAATGAAAGATTTTCAGACAAAAACAAGTAAGCTGGAGAAGGAAATGTACAAAACGAACAATACCATACAAGACATGAAAATAGAAATAGAAACAATAAAGAAAACACAGTCAGAGTTAAAAGAGGAAGTGGAGAACCAAGGGAAGAGAACAGGAACTACGGATGTGAGTATCAACAATAGGATGCAAGAGATGGAAGACAGGATCTCAGGCATGGAAGATTCGATGGAAGAAATCAGTACAACATCCAAAGAAAATGAGAAGGCTAAAAAATCTCTCACCCACAACATCCAAGAAATCAAGGACTCAATGAAAAGATGGAACCTAAGAATCATAGGCATAAAGGAAAGAGAAGACTCCCGACTCCAAGGTCCAGGAAATATCTTCAACAAAGTCATAGAAGAAAACTTCCCAAACCTGAAAAAAGAGATGCCAATAAAACTCCTAGAGGCTTACAGAACACCGAACAGATTAGACCAGAAAAGAAACTCCTCTCGCCACATAATAATTGAAACACCAAATGTACAGAACAAAGAAAGGATATTAAAAGCAGTAAGAGAAAAAGGCCAAGTCACATACAATGGCAGACCTATCAGAATTACACCTGACTTCTCCTCAGAAACTATATAAGCTAGAAGGGCCTGGACAGATATCCTACAAGTCCTGAGAGATCATAGGTGCCCAGGCAGACTACTATACCCAGAAAAACTCTCTATCAACATAGATGGAGAAAACAAGATATTCCATGACAAAATCAAATTTAAACAATATCTCCCCACAAACCCAGCCCTACAGAAAATCCTAGAAGGAAAATTCCATCCCAGAGAAGAAAACTTCACCCAAGAAAACAAAGGGAATAGAAAACCCCTCAGCAACTAAACCAAAAGAGACACAGGACCATCACCAATACCAAACTAATGGGAAACAACAACCCCAGGTCACTAATATCCATCAACATCAATGGTCTCAACTTCCCCAATAAAAAGACACAGATTTACAGAGTGGATCCGCAAGCAAGACCCGTCCCTTTGCTGCATACAAGAAACACATCTCACTACCAGAGATAGTCACTACCTCAGAGTAAAGGGCTGGGAAAAGGTTTTCCAAGCAAATGGACCCAGAAAGCAAGCTGGAGTAGCCATCCTAATATCAAACAAAACAGACTTCCAACTGAAGTTAATGAAAAAAGACAAAGAAGGGCA
The DNA here is from genome assembly GCA_907164525.1 of Lophiomys imhausi. Classification (NCBI taxonomy): domain Eukaryota; kingdom Metazoa; phylum Chordata; class Mammalia; order Rodentia; family Muridae; genus Lophiomys; species Lophiomys imhausi. The sequence goes on along the minus strand of CAJQZJ010032031.1, from coordinate 14,168,950 downwards.
TTATATACTCATTAAAGGGAATATTCATCAAGAGGAAATCTCAATACTGAACATCTATGCCCCAAATACAAAGGCACCTACTTTTGTAAAAGAAACACTTCTAAAACTTAAATCGCACATCGATCACAACACATTAGTAGTGGGAGACTTCACACTCCACTCACAACAATGGACAGATCATCAAGACTGAGGCCAAACAGAGAAATATTGAGTCTAACAGAGATCATGACCTAACAGACATCTACAGAACGTTTCACCCAAACACAAAGGAATACATCTTTTTCTCAGCACCCCACGGAACCTTCTCCAAAATCGACCATATAGTTGGACACAAAGACAGCCTCAACAGATACAAGAAAATTGAAATAACCCCTTGTATCTTATCAGACCACCACGGAATAAAGCTGGTCTTCAACAGCAAAAGAATCAACAGAAAGCCTATACACACATGGAAATTGAACAGCTCCTTACTGGATGACCACTGGGTCAGGGAAGAAATAAAGAAGGAAATCAAAGACTTCTTAAAATCCAATGACAATGAAGACACAACATACCCAAACCTATGGAATACAATAAAAGCTGTGCTACGAGGAAAGTTCATAGCACTAAGTGCATTCAAAAAGAAAATTGTGACAGCTCATATTAGTGAATTAACAGCTAAGCTGGGTGAACTGGAAAAAAAAGAAGCAAACACTCCCAAGAGGAGCAGAAGGCAGGAGATCATCAAACTTAGGGCTGAAATCAACAACTTAGAATCAAAAAGAAGTATACAAAGAATCAATGAAGCCAAAAGTTGGTTCTTCGAGAAAATCAACAAAATAGACAGACCCCTAGCCAAATTAACTAAAAGGCAAAGAGAAAGAACCCAAATCAACAAAATCAGAAATGAAAAGGGAGAAATAACAACAGACATCGAGGAGATCCAGAAAATATTCGGGTCCTACTTTAAAAATCTATACTCCACCAAATTTGAAAACCTAAGCGAAATGGACAATTTCCTCGATACATTCCACCTACCAAAACTAAATCAAAATCAGATTAACAGCTTAAACAGCCCAATAACACCTAAGGAAATAGAAACGGTCATTAATAATCTCCCAACCAAAAAAAGCCCAGGGCCAGATGGCTTTAGCACTGAATTCTACCGGACTTTCAAAGAGGAGCTAACACCATTACTCTTCAAACTCTTCCACCACATAGAAACAGAAAGAACACTGCCAAACTCATTCTATGAGGCCACTGTCATTCTGATTCCTAAACCACACAAAGACCCAACAAAGAAAGAGAACTTCAGACCAATCTCCCTCATGAACATAGATGCAAAGATACTTAATAAAATGCTAGCAAACCGAATTCAAGAACACATCAAAAATATCATACATCATGATCAAGTAGGCTTCATCCCAGGAATGCAGGGATGGTTCAATATACGAAAGTCTATCAATGTAATTCACCATATAAACAAGATGAAAGAAAAAACCACATGATAATCTCGCTAGATGCAGAAAAAGCATTTGACAAAATCCAACACGCCTTCATGCTAAAAGTCCTGGAGAGAACGGGCATACAAGGACCGTACCTAGAAATAATAAAGGCAATATACAGAAAGCCAGTGGCCAACATCAAATTAAATGGAGAGAAGCTTGAAGCATTTCCTCTAAACTCACGGACAAGACAAGGATGTCCACTTTCACCATATCTCTTCAATATAGTACTTGAAGTTCTTGCTAGAGCAATAAGACAACTAAAGGAAATCAAAGGGATAAACATTGGAAATGAAGAAGTCAAATTATCCCTATTCGCAGATGATATGTTAGTATACATAAGCGACCCCAAAAACTCCACCAAAGAACTCTTACAGCTGATAAACAACTTCAGCAAGGTGGCTGGATACAAAATTAACTCAAAAAAATCAGAAGCCCTTCTTTATACAACAAACAAGCATACCAAAAAAGAAATAAGGGAAACAACCCCCCCTCACAATAGCCACAAACAATATAAAATACCTGGGGGTAACTCTAACCAAGCAAGTAAAGGACCTATATAACAAGAACTTCAAGCCCCTGAAGAAAGAAATGGAAGAGGCATTTAGAAGATGGAAAGATCTCCCATGCTCATGGATAGGTAGGATCAACATAATAAAAATGGCTATTCTACCAAAAGCAATATATAGATTCAATGCAATTCCTATCAAAATACCAACACAATTCTTTATAGACTTGGAAAAAGCTATACTCAACTTCATATGGAACAACAAAAAGCCCAGAATAGCTAAATCAATCCTGTACAATAAAAAAGCATCTGGAGGTATCACCATCCCAGATTTCAAGTTGTACTACAGAGCAATAATAATAAAAACAGCATGGTACTGGTATAGAAACAGACCAGTGGATCAATGGAATCGAATTGAAGACCCAAACATGGACCCACACACCTATGGCCAACTAATCTTTGACAAAGAAGCCAAAACCGCACAATGGAAGAAGAACAGCATCTTCAACAAATGGTGCTGGTCCCACTGAATGTCCACTTCTAAAAGAATGAAATTAGATCCATACCTATCACCTTGTACAAAACTTAATTCCACGTGGATCAAAGACCTTAACATAAGGCCGGCCACACTAAAGATAATAGAAGAAAAAGTAGGAGAAACCCTCGAACTCATTGGCACAGGTGACAACTTCCTGAACAGAATACCAACAGCTCAGGACCTGAGATCAACAATCAATAAATGGGACCTCATGAAACTGAAAAGCTTCTGTAAGGCAAAAGACACTGTCATTCAAACAAAACGGCAGCCTACAGACTGGGAGAAAATCTTCACCAACCCCACATCTGATAGAGGGCTATTATCTAAAATCTACAAAGAACTCAAGAAACTAAATGCCAAGAAACCAAATAATCCAATCAAAAAATGGGAGACGGAGCTAAATAGAGAATTCACAAAGGAGGAATCCCTAATGGCCGAGAGTCACCTGAAGAAATGCTCAACATCCTTAATCATCAGAGAAATGCAACTCAAGACGACCCTGAGATTCCATCTCACACCTGTCAGAATGGCTAAGATAAAGAGCTCAAATGACAGCACATGCTGGCGAGGGTGTGGAGAAAGGGGAACCCTCCTCCATTGCTGGTGGGAGTGCAGACTTGTGCAACCACTATGGAGGTCTGTCTGGAGATATCTTAGAAACCTTGGAATAACTTTGCCTCAGGACCCAGCCATACCATTTCTGGGTATACACCCAAAGGACACCTCACGGAGACATAGGGAAGTCTCCTCATCTATGTTCATAGCAGCCTTATTTGTAATAGCTAGAAACTTGAAACAACCCAGATGTCCCTCAACTGAAGAATGGATTAAAAAATTGTGGTACATCTATACAATGGAATATTACTCAGCTATAAGAAACAATGAAATCATGCAATTTGCAACCAAATGGATGGATCTAGAGAAGCTCATCCTGAGTGAGCTAATCCAGACTCAGAAGGATGCACACAGCATCTATTCACTTATAGTAGGATTTTAGCTATATCGTACAGGATATCTGTACTACAACCAACACACCAAAAGGAACATGGACATAAATTTCTTTTTTCTTTTCATTTCTTTTTCTTTTTCCTTTCCCTCTTTTTTTCTCTTTCTTTTTCCTCTCTTTTTTTGTTGTTGTTCTTTGTTTTTGTGGGTTTGTGTGTCTGTTGGTTCTTTTTTTTAGGTTCCCCCCCCCCCCGTAGCAAGGAGACACCTTTCACTGGCAGAACTGCCTCGTAGACCCCCGGTGTATGAAGAGGCCCTCAGCCCTCATATGACTCCTGATCTGTGGTGACAGACTGGTATGCAGGGACACTCCACCCCAGAGGATCAAGATGGAAGGGTCAGGGAGTAGAGCATGGGAGGGTGGGGCTGGGAAGCAGGAAAAGAGGACAATATGTCAAGGATGTAACCTGTAGCAACAAACAAATAAATTTACTAATTAAAAAAAAAAAAGCAGGTAACAACGTTAAAACACTGTAAATAAAATAAAGGACACAGCCGTTCAACCTGGTTTTATGAACCTCCAAGTGTCGAAAAAACGTAGAGCTAAGATAAAATAAAGGAGAAATGTGGTGTTAACCCATGCCTTTAACTTCAGCAGAGACAGGAGGAGCACCACAGAGTTAGTGGACTTATAAATTCTAGAGTTACACGGAAAAGGGTGGTGAGGGTACACACCCTTAATCCCATCATTCAAGAAGAGTACACCCTTAACCCCAACACACTAGTGACAGAAACAGGCAGATCTCAGAGCTCAAGGTCAGCCTGATACAAAACAAACTCTAAATAAAGAAAAACTTCGATCCAGGAGTGGTGGAACACATCTTTAATCCCCTCAGATGGGAACCACAGGTCTCGGATCCCAATAATTAGAATGCAGAGACACACACATAGGATTTGGAAGGACCTAAGTTTAAAAGCTACTTACAAAAGGCCCACACAACACAAACAAATTGTCCTTCGAGACCTCAAAATATATACACTAAAGCTGGTTTAGCTCCAAAATAACAAAATAATTTCTTCTTTAAACCAGATTGAAAGATAACACTTTATATATTGTCAAAAACCAAATTTGCTTCAGGAGAAATATTACCTACCCCCCCCCGAAAAAAAAAGAGGGTGATTGTCCCTGAGTGAGGAATAGGGCAGGGCTCTGTTCTTATCTTTCCAGGAGAATCAAAGCATCCATTCAAGGAACCCAGGGACAACTGAACAACGGAAACCTCAGCAGAAATCAGAATCAGACACCAAAAGAAGACGAGTGACCCAGATGATTCAGCCTGACAGACTCCCTCAATAGATGTCTCCATCAAAAGCCTACAACCACAACAACTCAATATCGCTAAGACCGTTCAGCTCTACACAATGCCCCAGCCAGAACCTCAGTAAAGCCTGGAAGTTCAGCTTCTGCCTACAAACTCCTTAGGACATCTAAACAGCTGAGAACAGAAGGACTGAACATAAAAGGATTGTATTAACATTTTTAACCATTTTTCCATTTTGGTTTGGGCCCCAAACAGGTTTACTACGACCCAAATCAGCAGGAAGTCATTTTAAGAGAGTGACGTCCCATACCCAGAGGGTGGGGAGGGTGTTTCTCTGCCCCCCCCCCTTTTTTCGGTTATTTGAAGGACATCTGAAAACTCTGTTATTTAGGGGAAGAGATTACAAGTTGTTAAATGGTCCTGTTTAACGGGTTTTGGAGGTTAGACCCAGGGTATTCCTTCTTTCCCTTTTCTGTATCCTTCTTTATCTCCTATGTAGGAATGCACGGACTTGAGAAAAACCGAGACATAGACAGCACAGGAAGGATCAAGAAGAAAGGTCACATTATTGAATATGCCCTTATACCCTTGTTTATTGATACAAAATTAATAGTATATTTGGCTAAAGTGGTATTGACCATTGTTTATTGTGCAAAAATAAGATTGTATTGGTCTACGTCAGTATTGATATTTGTATATTGATACAAAATTAAGATTATAGTTGGCCACAATGGTATTGACCCTTGTATATGGACGCAATATTAAGATTGTATTGGGCCGCATAGGCATTGATCTTTGTATATTGATACAAAATTAAGAGTATATTTAGCCACATTTGAATAGATCTTTGTATATTGATACAAAATTTAAGGTAACGCTTCCTAATGGTATCATACCTAGAGATACTTAAAAATGAAATGTGAAGCTCTGGCCTCTTGATACCAACCGTCATAAACTGCTTAGGATAGTTAAGAAAAACAAACTCCTAGTCATGCATGCATGTCACCTTGTTAGCTACTAAGACAGTCTATCACAGATATTCTCTAAGCTACTCAGTAATCAAGTTGTTAAGAGACAAGCAACATTTGCTTATCTAAATACAAGAGATAGATAGGGCATCTTCAAAAACCCCAAGAGATCTGCAGAATATGGCATTCAAAGATGTGGTCTTAAATTAAGATTTTTTTTTTGATATCGTGACATATCAGCTCCTGACAGCACCCCCTATTCTACTCCAAGTAGAAGAAAAGCATCGAAGAATCTCCAGTGTGAGATGGTTGAATTAGTGGCAAGCCTATCTCTTGGCATGTAAAAACTCCTTGCTTCAACTGCAGACAGACTGCTGTCCAAAAAGGACAAAACTTGGTAGCAGGGAAGTCGACAGCCTAGCTCTGCCAAGACAGGGTAGGTTAGTCCTTCACAATCCCTGCTCTACAATAAATGTCTGTCAGAGAAACAGGACCAAAAGGCTGAAGACTGATGCTGGAATGCATGGAGAGAAAATGGGAACTGTCCAGGTAGTCACTGGTTTGTCATTTCTTAGTATTGGAAGCTGCAGGCCCTGCACTTCCTATACAATCAGATATATTTATCCTTCTCAGCTCTCTGAGGTGGTTGAAGAATAGACAGCTTGAGTCTCATAGCTAAATTTTGAGTTGTTTAGGAATCAAGAGGGCGTTCTAGATCTAAGAAGATGGTTATAATAGTGATGCAAGTTAGTATGAAAACTAAGTCAGTTATAGAACTTTAAACTCATAGAGATGGTTAGAAGGTAGAAGGTTAAAGTCAGGGGCCAAATATGTATGAACTGGACATTGGGAAGGTATACTGGGCCATTTAACTCTCATAAATGTGGCACATTTAATTCTGCTGTTTTGTATAGAATTTACTGTTATAAGAGAAAGAACCATTTGTTGGATTGAAAAGAGAAGCTGTTGGGGAGGGAAGAGGGTGGAAGGGTGGGACAGGAAGGGGGAATAGGGAAGGGTTTGCGACTGAGATGTAACTTGAAAAAAAAATAAAGTACTTATAAAAAAAAAAAAAAAAAAGAAATCTGCCTCCCAAATCTAAGAGACCAGTGCTCTTTCTGTATTTGTTATCTGAAAGCTCAGGCTGATCTGGTGGTAATAAGCCACAATGACAGACAGATCTTCCCTACCCAATCCATTCAGAGTCACACACTAATCTCTGGAAGCACTGTATACATACACATCAAATAAAGTTTTACCGGATAGACGTGTATTTGTTGCACCTAACCTGATTCAACTAGTCTACAAACTGAAAATAAACCTCTGCTGCTCACACAGCTTGTCAGACCCCAGCACCAACCAGTCAACAGACATCACAGCTTTGGAGATTTCACCTCTCTTTGAAGAATTTTTAGACTTCAGGGATTTTAGACTAAGAACTTTGATCACTGGACATGATGTCCCACGCCTTCAATCCTAGCATTCAGGAGGACAAAGGCAAGCAAATAGGTCTCTATGAGTTTGAGGCCAGTCTGGTGTACATAATGACTTCCAAGCCAGCCTCATAGAGAGGCTGTGTCTCAAAAAAGAACTTTGATCTTTTAGGATTTCAGGTTTGTCTTTTGTGACTACAATCAGTACCACTAAAATAAATCTCCCAGAAGTGTACATCCATGAAGAGGAAGAATACAATTTTGTAATAAAAATCTAAGCTGCCATCTGGGGTGTGGCCTGGTTGATAGATAACATGAACAAAGACCTAAGTTTGATCCCTAGCACTGTGTATCTGTAACTCCAACACTCACAAGGCTGAAGTAGGAAGATGGCAGAAGTTGGAGGTCAGCCTGAGCTATGGAGCAATTTCCACTTCAGCCTGGGGCACAGATAAGACACTGCCTTAGAAAAGAACATAATTAACTGAGCCAGGGAGAGGGGCATAGCTACAATAAAAATCCAAGCACCACAGAAACTACATTCTCACAAGTTCAAGGCCAACTTAGTCAATATCACAAATTTCAGGCCAGCCAGTATTATAAACCAAGGCTTTATCAGAAAAAAAAGAGAGAGAGAGAGAAAGAAAGAGAAGGAAGGGAGGAAAGAAAGAGAGAGAGAAAGAAAGAGAAGGAAGGAAAGAGAGAGAGAAAGAAAGAGAGAGAGAAAGTAAGAAAGAAAGAAAGGGGGTAGTGAAGGGAGGGAAGAAGGAGGGGAAGGGAGGGGAAGGGAGGTGGAGGGGAGGAAAGAAGAGGACAGGAGAGGAAAGGACAGGGAAGGGTCTAGAGAGAGATATAACTTAGTGGTAAAGCATTTGTCCAGCGTGTTAGACCTTAGACTAGCAGTTTTAAAACCAAACAATCATATATGTATCCTTGACATTTAAATTTTTTGTCAAATCTCACTTGGCATTCAAAATTTTCTCACCCTCAAGCCCACCATACACCCATTTATAATGTATGCTTATTGATACAAATGATTCACTTATAAATAATTTATATTGATTTTGTAGTAAAATTTACAATCAACTTTAAAGTAAACATTAAACACTGTATTTCATGTATGCTTTCTCTACCTATCAACTTCCTAGTCAAAGATTTACATCTGAGAGGAAATATACAATTCTCCAACTAGCCTAACCAAAACAGGGTATTTTCAGTTCGAATTATATTGCTTTTTTCCAATCACCATCCCATTAATTTCCTCCTTTCTCTTTTTTTACTTTTATCTACTAAACCTATCTTATATAACCCTTCTTTTCCTTTCCCATCCTATTAATACATTCTCTCCCTTTACTGTACATATTAGACCCAATAATCAGCACATTTCCCCACATACCAAACTGTCCCTTCAGTGTGGCACAGAAGATATTTCCAGTAGCCTGCTTTTCTTTTTCTTTTTTTATCACAAATAAAGCTATCCATTTTCAGCTCTGCCATTTTGCCAAATTGGATGCATCAGAGCTGATTAACTTAATTCTGTCTTTATTTTCAATTAAAGACTCTTATTTTGTTCTTATTTCAGAGAAAAACTACCTTTATAATAAGAAAATAAACAATGAGTATATTTCCAAAATTTTTCTAGCAAGTATGTAAATATTCCATTTTATCCTATTCATATTTTTAAACTACAACAATACTTGTTGTATTCTGAAAACATCTCAATTTTAGGCAAACTAGAAACTTCCTAATTCAAGAACTGAAATATTGGGGGCTAGGAAGATGGCTCAGTGGGTAAGTACATGCTGTGCAAGCATGAGAACCTAAATTCGGATGCCCAGCACCCACAGAGAAACCGACCACAAAGTTGCACATCTGGAACAACAGCTTAGGAAGCTGGAGAGAGGTAGGTTCTAGGGGCTTACCGGCCAACAAACCAAAGACAGAAATGCCCGATTCAATGAGAGACTGACCAAAATAAATAGAGAGCAATACAGTAAGACAGCCAACGTGAGCCTCTACACACACACACACACACACACACACACACACACACACACACACACAATAGGTTTTGACACCTGAAATGTTTTGAAAACCTAATAAAGAAGAAAATTATTAAGCTTTCCTTTTAAAAAGTCGGTCAATACAATTTAATACACTAATTAAAACTAAAAATGAACAAGTTTTGAAGCAATTACACATATTTTTCTAACCTCTGTTCTGTTTGTACTTGGATGAAAAGGAACAGAGCAGTGTGCTGGTTAGTTTTTGTCAACTTGACACAAACTAGAGTCATCTGGAAAGAGGGGACCTCTATTGAAGAATTGCCTCCATCAGAGACAAGACAAGACAGTAACAGAGACAGAGAGATTAGAGAAGACAACTTGGAAGAACGGGTTTTCTCCTTTTATCGTGCAGGGTCTAGGGACTGAACTCAGGATGTCAAGCTTCGGTTTTAAAACTGCTAGTCTTTACCCGAGGAGCTCACTGACCCTGGCTTTGCTTTTTAGTTATAAAAACTTTTTAAATCTTCTAAATCAGCAGTTCTCAACGTATAGGTCTAGCCCTCTGGGATTGCCTATCAGGTATCCAGCATATCAGATATTTACAAAGCTGTACATCTGTAAAAACAGCCTGTAATTACAATTCATAACAGTAGCAAAATTAGTTATGAAGTAGCAATGGAAATGTTATGGTTGGGTCACAACAACATGAGGAACTTTATTAAAGGGTCCAGCATTAGGAAGGTTGAGAACCACTGTTCTAAATACTAAATGCCAGACCCATACATGACTTGCTCCTATCCTTAGGTTGGCTTGATTGTGTGTGTGTGTGGGTGTGTGTGTGTGTACGTGTATAGAGTGTGTGTATGGTGTGTACATGTGTAGAGTGTGTGTGTGTGTGGTGTGTGCGTGTGTGGGGGTGATGTGTTCATACACGTACACATTCATATGTGGTGGTATTGAACCCAGAGACTTATACATACTGGGCAAACACCCCACCACCCAGCTACATCTCCAGACCTCAATTTCTGTATAGTGTTCTGTCTGCATGTATGCTTGCAGGCCAGAAGAGGGCACCAGATCTCGATATAGGTGGTTATAAGCCACCATGTGGTTACTGGGAATTGAACTCAGGACCTCTGGAAGAGCAGTCAGTGCTATTAACCTCTGAGCCATCTCTCCAGCCCCCAATTTCTGAACAGTGTCCTCTGATGCAGAAAAGTTTTGTATTTTTGATAAAGTTCATCTTACTTTTTTCTCTTATTGCTTGTGCTTTTACTAATATTAAATTTAATAATCAATCTAGTGCTAAAACCTAGACAAAGATTTACATCTAATTTTTTTTTCTAAATGTTTTAGTTCTTGAGTTTAGGGTCAATCTAGTGCTAAAACCTAGACAAAGATTTACATCTGATTTTTTTTCTAAATGTTTTAGTTCTTGAGTTTAGGGTTTTGTTCCATTTTGAGTTAATTTTTCGACTGAGTATGAAGTAAGAACTCAATATTACTCCTCGTATGTGGAAATGCAGTTACTCCAACACCATTCTGTTTTGTGTTGCTTCTTTTGTGTTTGTTTGTTTTCAGATATTATCTCATGTAACTCAGGTTGGCCTGCCTCAAACTTGCAGTGATCCTCCTGACTCTGTCCTCTGAGTACTTGAATTACAGGCCTGTACCACCATACCTACTATATAATAAATTTTAACTGAAAAAAATTATTAGGAATAAACAAAATGTATTTTTTAAAACTTGTAATTTATTACTCAATAAATAATAGTGAGCTAAAATTTTTTTTCCAATATTCTGAGTTTCTCTCTAATTGACGGTGATGTATAATAAACTTTATTCTACGGAGTTTTTGTTATTGGTAGGGTCTTTTACATTTACCTACTCTGTGTGTGTGTGTGTGTGTGTGTGTGTGTGTGTGAAATGCAAATGCACATATCATGCATATGTGTGTCAGAGGTCAGAGGACAACCTGCAGGAATTAGTTTTCTCCTTTTGCCATGTACACACCAGGGATCAGACCTGGGTTGTCAGCCTGGGAGGAGAGCGTCTTTACCCACTGAGTCACCCTACCAGCCCAATTCCAGCTTTACCAGTTCCCTCTTCAGGGATGTCTGAAGCTGTATATATGAAGCATTTAATACTTACTTATCAAGGAAATCTTTGTCCACTACAGCAGAAATGTCAAGAAGAGGATTTCCCATTCCAAATAGCACATTTTCACTAAAAAAGAAAAAGAAAAAAAAGAAGTTAGGAAACAGAAATATGAAAATAAATGTATCTTCACTTGAACAGAAGCCTAACAGCTTAGTTTAATTGAAACTCTGACTTGCCAATTAAATGTAAAACAATATTTCAGAGATAATACAACGATATTTAGGGGAAAAAAAGATTTTGGGGGGGCTGGCAAGACAGCTCAATGGTTAAGAGCACATGGCGTTCGTGCAAAGGACCTGGGTTTGATTCCCAGCATCCACACACTGGCTCATAACCATCTGTAACTCCAGTTCCTGGGGATCCAACATTCTCTACTGGCCTCTATAGGCACCACATGCATATGGTGTACATTTGATCCATGCAGGCAAAACACCATACACCTAGAAAAAACATTTTTAAGATAGATGAAATAAAATTGAAATACAAAAGAGGAAAATGATCATGTTATTGTTGTCATAACATTCAGTCACCAATGATTTTTTTGTCAGGTTGATAGCAGCTAGAATCATTTGGGAAGAAGGACTCTTAACTGAGAAAATGTTCCCACATTAAACTGGCCTGTGGGCAAACCTGTGATATGTTTTCTTAGCACATTCTCTTGAATGGTAATTGATGTGAAAGGACCCACCTCACTGTGGGCAGTGCCACCCCTCAGCTGGTGGTACTGAGTCCTATAAGAAGGCAGGCCGAGCACATCAGGAGAAGCAAGCCGGTAAGCTATACCACTCCATGGCTTCTCATTAGTCCCTGCACGACGCTCCTTCAATGATGGATTGTGATGGTGACATATGAGATCAAATAAACCCTTTCCTCCTCAAGTTGCTGGTGGTCATGGTGTTTGACCACAGCAATAGAAGCCCTAAGATGAACACTAATCCATGTAATACCTTAAGTAATAAAAATGCTATACAAGAAAGGTTTTATTCTTATCTTGTTCTATCAGGTGTAACAAAATAGTCTTGTCTAATCCAGAAATTCTGGCCGACCCACACTGCAATTAAAAGTGTATGACACGAGCCGGGCAGTGGTGGCGCACGCCTTTAATCCCAGCACTTGGGAGGCAGAGGCAGGCGGATCTTTGCGAGTTCGAGGCCAGCCTGGTCTACAAAGTGAGTCCAGGACAGCCAGAGCTGTTATACAGAGAAACCCTGTCTCGAAAAACCAAAAAAAAAAAAAATAATAAATAAAAGTGTATGACACTATCATGGGATCACATGCCTACGTTTTTATTTTATTTTATTTTCTAATTTTTCAAGACAAGTTTTCTCTGTGTTGCCCTGGCTGTCCTGAACTCTCTGTAGACCAAGCTGGCCTTGAACTCACAGAGATCTGCTTGCCTCTGCTTCCTGAGTGCTGGGATTAAAGGTGTGAGCTACCACTGCCAGCCCCACATATCTATTTTTTTTAAATACCATTTCACTATCACTATTATTTTGAAGTTATCTGTACCTATTTAAGAAAAGCAATCCTGATGGACAGGACATGATAATACCAGCACTCTAACAGGAGGATCTCTAGGAGTTCAAGGTCAGCCTGGTCTCATAGAAAATTCTCTATTGTGGCCAGATCTACACAGTGAGACCTTCTTAAAAAAAAAAAAAAAAAAAAAAGGCAAAGACAGTTGCATCATAACTACTCAAATGTAGAGATACACTTTAATACTTTAATATATAAACTCAATGTATATATTCCATTTAGAAATATATTTTAAATACAAGTGTAGTCAAGATATATTTTATATATAAGAACATGGAAAGTGTGAAATGGTTGGGGGAAAGATATGCCATAAAATCAGGAGCCATTAGAAACTTGCAGTTACTATATTAGTATCAAACAAAGTACACTTTAAAATATGGAGATCTACAGATAAGAGATACCAGATATTTCAATAAAAGAAATTTCATCAAGAAATGTAACAATACAAAGTATTTATGAACCAAATAACATAGCTCAAAAACACTTAGCAGGGAAAAAAAAAACAGAATTTCTCCAAACCCTATAGCACCAAGGAGCCTAAGACCTTGCAGATACTAAGTATGTAAGGGCCCTTATTGAGCCATATCCTGGCCCTAAACACACAATCTCATTTGGTTTTAACACCTCTCTTTCAGCAGTTGACAAAACAGGCAGGCACAAATAAAAGAACTGCCCAATTGAACACTCATCCCAGAGAAATGAAATCTTAACTACACATAAACCTACACATAAATGTTAATGTTTGTAACGAACACTGCAGTATAGAAAAGCAGGGGAAATGAGTGCATGTGGAGGAAAGGGAGCCTCTCACCCTGGAATCCAGTCAAAGCCTCCTGCCAGCAGAGAAGCAAGAATTACACAGCACAACCACTAACTGAATCACTAACCATTCAAGGTCCTTCCCCCATCCCTGCTGCAAGCCTGGAATTTCTCAGGAATCTCATCAGAAACTGTATTTACAGGGGAAGAAAATTAAACAGCCACTGTGCAACCTAGAGGCTCCTGGGTATTTGCAACCTTATCAGGCTATAATTCCATCCAAGGCATCTCTGGAGCCATCTCTCTTAATGCAAAAGAGGGCTGGGAGGAAGGTTTCCTAACAGCCTTTTGAAATACCTTGAAAGCCGTGAAACACCTAATGTTGCCTCTTTGTAGAGAAGTCATGCCTACACTTGGGTATCTTACTTCCTCCTGCTATCCTTTAGGAAGCATATATCCACACTTGCGTATGCCTTGCTTTCTTCTGAGAGTCTCTTTTTATTTTAATCCTCATTTTTAAGTTTATGTTAAAATATCTTTATTGAGTTCCAACTAACCAGTAAATTTTCCACAATGGATCTACAAATCTTAATTGACCTGAGTTGAAGTCCCTAAAAGATTATGGGAATTCTTCAGGAGCTTTCTGTCCCCTCACTACAGAAAATAACAGACTTATTTGTAATAAGAAAAACAAACAAACACCAAAAAAGCAACAACAACAAAAACCAAAACCTAGGTGACTAACTTAGCAATAAAAAGCCTTATTTACAAGATATCTAGTGATTCCACTTAACAGACTCTAAAACAAAAATGAAATCACAGTTAGAAAACAGATCAGTAAATGCCAAGGTTAAGTTTAGGGGACAACATGACCCAAAAAGGATAGCACAGTAATGCTTCTTTGAAGTGAACTAAGTTTAGTACCAATTGTGGTAACAGACAAATTTGGACATGATAAAACTTTATATTATTATACATCACTATCACCTGAATTTAAAAGAAAAAAAATCTAGTAAAAATCCAACAGTCAAATTTGGAGTACTACACTACCATTGATTTCCTGGATTTGCAAAACAGCGAAGTTATGCAGAATGCATCCCTGGCAACAACTAAATGACTCATGCTCTGGATCACTCTCTTTTGTTGTTGTTTTTTGCAATTTCTTACAAGCCATAAAATATTTAAAAAGATAAAATTCCATTGCATAGAGGCTGGAGAGATGGTTCAGAAGTTAAGAGCACTGACAGCTCTTCCAGTGGACCCGGGTTCAAGTCCCAGAACCCACATGATGGCTCACAACCATCAGTAACTTACAAATGTGGTGCACAGATTTATGCATATATATATGCAACCAAAACACCAATACACATAACATTTTTTAAAGTTCCATTATGTATATCATAACATTTACAGGAAGACAGATACAGCTAGAAACTATATTATGCAAAGTAACTCAGAAAAATAAACAGTGCATGTTTTTCCCTCACACAGAGTGTAGATTTTAATTTCTGTGTCTGTGTATGTATTTGTGGTGGCATAAGTCATAAAACTAAAAAGGGACCATAAAAGGAAGAAAGAGGTGTAAAGGGGAGAGTAGGAGGAAAATGAAAAGAACAGAATTCTTGAGACATAAAAACAAAAAGGCTCCTGGAAGAGGTAGGTGGCCAGCAGGAGGTGGGTAGGGGGATCAGGTAGAAGGTGGGAAAGAAAAGTTGTGGTGGTTTGAATGAGAAATGTCCCCTATAGGCTCCAGTATTTGAACTTGTGGTCCTTAGGTGGGCAATGTCTGAAGGGTCTACAGAATTTTTAGAAGGCAGAACCTCATGGGAAGAACTACACCACTGGGAGCAGGCAGTAAGAATGCAAAGCCGTACCCTACTTCAGTTCCCCCTAGGCTTCATACTTGCAGCTCATGTGATCTCCCAGTTTCCTGCTCTGGCTGCCTGCTGCCATGCCTCCTCCAACATTATGGACTCTCCCTCTGGAGTTGTAAGCCAAAATAAATTCTTTGTACCATAAGTTGTCATGGTGTTTTATATCAGCCAATAGAAAAATTACTAACATAATCATTAATAAAAACAAAGTGTGTAGGGAAATGCAATTTTTAAAAAGCCCATTACTCTATACTAAGGGCAGAAAATCAACTCTCAGATCAGAAGAATAAGAGATGGTGCTAACCCCAAAGATGGGAGAAAGACCACGACCCAAATCCTCATGGTCAAATTAATTACATCAAGCTTTTTTATTCACGTACATGGACTGCCTCCCCCTAAGGCAGGGTTCAAGAGGTCAGCATTGTATGTGAGGAAGACAAGACTTTTATAGCTCAAGGGTAGGGGGCTTGCAAATGGGGGATTTGGTGGGCAAAATAGGCAAGGGTTACAGGAGCAGAATATAAATTAGTCCTTCCTGGAACAAAGGCATGATAGCAAGGTGGGCATAACAAGGCGGTCATTGGTGTTCATATAATCTTTTTTTTTTTTTTTTTTTTAGGTTTTTCGAGACAGGGTTTCTCTGTGTATCCTTGACTGTCCTGGACTCACTTTGTAGACCAGACTGGGCTGAAGCAGAGATCTGCTTGCCTCTGCCTCTGGAGTGCCAGGATTAAAGGTGTATACCACCATGACTAGCAACAACAATTATTTTCAAAATTAGGTTAAGAGCAAGACAAGGTTACCCACATCTATAATCCCACCAGTATCACTTGAGAGGTAGAAGCAAGAGGATAAGGGCTGATGGGTCATCTTTAGCTGCAACAGAGGTTTGAGGCCAATATTCCAACAGGCCTGGCATAAATAAAGATATTCTAAAGGGACATTGTGTCTCTCAATCTGACTATCACACTATTGAAATAATGAACTCCAAGGAAATTGTAATTTCCCCAGGAATCTCATGAAGGAAAGAGAGCTAGACAAAGAAAGGATTTGTCTCCAAGAAAGGTTCAATGGGCCTCCAACAGCTTGTCAGACCGCCTTACAGGACCAGAGTGAACAACAGTCACCTTGATTGTTACTACAAAGATGTGCAAATCTTTGGCTTTCTATTTAAACTTTAATCCCACTCCAGGATCCTGAAGACAGACGGGGGGGGGGGGGGGGGGGGGGGGGGGGGTTTTTTTTTTTTTTTTTTGGCTGGATCTCTTTGTCCCTCTTTCCAAGGAGCCACACTGAATAAATTTCCTTTTCCTACTTTCCATTTTAAGTTTGGCTCTTTTAATTGGCTCTTCGAGAATGGGTGGCCAGATCAGTCAGTTCCCTTGGAGATTATCTCTTGGGGAATAGCAGGGTTTGTGGTTTTATGTGTCAAAACTGTGTAAGCTAAATGTAGAAGAGGCTATGGAAGCTCAGGGTGATGGAGGACGGTTATCAGAAACCTTCCCACAGAAGGGCAGAATCAATCATCTAGATGGACTGAGTACATCTCCAACACCTGGTGTATGCGGAGGGTAAGATCTGGCTCTAAGAAGCTGAAATCTGAACATACATATTTTCTGTAACATTTTATTTTATTCTTATTTACAGTGTGGGTGGGGGCGTGCACTCACATATGTTCAACTGCCCTCAGAGGCCAGAAAGGGGTGTCAGATCTCCTGGAGCTGGAGTTACAGATCTAGTGTTGGTTTGGGAACTGAAGTCATCTGGGGGTCAGTAAGGGCTCTTAACTCCTGAACCATCATCTCTCCAGCCCCTAAACATGCACATTTATTGCAGAAAGAAATCACCAAAGGAGTGGAAGGCTGACCATGTTAGATAGTGTGTGTATCTAAAGCATTGCACTATTTCTTTGCAAATGAATGAGGCCATACTAGGAATTTCCTCACAGGGTCTGGCCTGACTGACAAAGCAACTCCATAAATGAACATTAGTCTCATTATCTTTTATGTACAGAATACTGAAGTATTGACACATTTGCCACATTTGCTTGTTTAAGACAGGGTCGTGCTGTGTAGCCGCAACTGCTCTGTAACTCATGGCCAGGCTTCTGAAGTACTAGGATCCCAAGCATGGGTCACCACACCCAGCTTAATGTTTCAATAAATAAATACGTTCAGACTGCAAAACTGACTCATCTTCATATGGTTAGATCACAGACCTCCAAATCTGAAGAAAATACATGAACAGCTATGGAAGTGACTGAAATGCATGAAGGGCGGCTAGCTTTTGGTGTTTTTATTTACTTACTGTGCTGGTTAGAGTTTTGTCAACTGAACACAAGCTAGACTTATCTGGGAAGAAGAAACTTAATAAAGGAAACACCTATAGGCAAGTTGGTAGGTCATTTTCTTAATTAATGATTGATGTGGAAGGACCCAGTTTGTGGGGGGGTGGGATGCACACTGAGCAGGTAGTCAGTCATTGGTTGTATAAGAAAGCAAATCAGCAAGATAGGAGGCAAGGGCCAATAAGCAGCATTGCTTTATGGGTTCTGCTTGGATCCCCCAGAGTCCTGCCCTGATTGAGTTCTTGTATTGCCTTCCTTTGGTGATGGCCTGTGATCTGGAACTATAGACTGAAATAAACCCTTTCCTGTCCAGGTTGATTCAGCACGTTCTTTATCACAGCCATAGAAATCAAAGGAAGAAACTATTCCTCTGTTTCTCCCCAGTCCCATAGTAACTCTGAAAATAAATAACCCTAAACACTGAATCCTGGTGCCAGGCAGCCCCTGGAAAGGGGAGAAATGTGCTGGTGCTCTTAGAGCTTCACTTCAGAGAACTGCTATCATTCCAGCTGACTGGCAGTGCCTTCAAAAGCTCAAGGCTTCCTTCCCATTATTTGACCTGATCCTGAGCTTGCCCCATGCTAAGAGTTTCCTCAAAGAGTATCTGTCAAAAAACAACCAGCTGCAATTGTTTAACATTCCAGCTGCTTGAAGCAGTTGGAACAAACAAGTTAACCAAAAACATAAAAGGAAAGTGTGAGAAATAAATGTCCACAGAGGGTTTGGGAACATCCATAACGTTCCTGAGATTGCTATGGGCATGCTCAGGGAAGACAAGGGAAGGCCCAAAGCACACACCTCTGCCTGGGCAGTAAACTGCACACATGAAACCTTTGGTACAGTTGTAAGCCTGGCTGAGTGTTTAGGACATGCCTCAACAATCACAGGGTATCTCTAAGCAGACTGGGAAACAGTAGCAAGTATTAACAAGAACATGAAGAAACTGGACTCCTCAGACATTGTTGTTGGAAATGTAAAATGAATGATGCAGCCACATTGGGAAACAGTTTAGTAGTTTCTGAAAGAGGAGGAGGAAGAGACAGAAGGAAGAAGCCAGGAAGATGGGGGAAGTGTGCTTTCACCTCAAAGGAACAAAGAGAAATGGTTTATTCTGAAGCCAAATGTGAGTGATTATACCCAGGAATCGTTTCCCCAAACACCATGCTCCAATGTGGTAACAGTTCAATGAAGTTTTATAGTAACAGAAGAAAGAAAATCATAAATCAAGACAATTTCTTAATACATTGGTAGACACACCAGAAAAGCTGGGAAGTCTCAACTATAGGCCTCAGATGTTATCTGCAGGGATCTGTTTGTACATCCAAAAGACTTACCTAACAGTCACACAAAGATATGAAGTCTCTCACACACAGAGGAAGATAATTAATGGCTATCAATGGTGTTAAAGATAGCCCAGGATAATTTGGCTTGGCAACATTCCATGATTTCCACTCACTAAAGTTCTAATGAGTCAGTCGGCCTTTGTTGTCAGTTTCTATCCAGGAATTTTTGTTCACAAAGTAACATAAAATTATCCTATGAGGCTGTGTCCTTTCCCAAGAGAAACAAACATATGGCAACACAAAAACTTATACATTGATGCTATTCATAAGCAAGAGTGAAAGCTGGGTAAACAAAATATATCTACACCCTAACATGTATTCAACCATAAGAAGGAATGAAATACTGATAACTTGATAATGCATGGATGAACTTTAAAAACATTTTATTCAGCCGGGCATGGTGGCGCACGCCTTTAATCCCAGCACTTGGGAGGCAGAAGCAAGCGGATCACTGTGAGTTTAAGGCCAGCCTGATCTACAAAGCAAGTCCAGGACAGCCAGAGCTGTTACACAGAGAAACCCTATCTCAAAAAAACAAAAAACAAAACAAAACAAAAAAACATTTTATTCTCTGAAAGAATTAAGGATCACAAAAGCCAAAAATTACATAATAGTACATATTCATTGCACATCAGAATAAAATTCACAGAGGCACTGGGCTGTGGTGATGCACACATTTAATCTTAGCACTCAGGAGGCAAAGGCAGGCTGATCTCTGAGTTTGCAGCAAGCCTGGTCTACAGAGCTAGTTCCAGGACAGCCAGGGCTACACGAGAAACCCTGTCTTGAAAAACAAAAACAAACAAACAAACAAAAAATTCAGAGGTAAAAAATTAGATTTCCCAGATGCCAAAGGATGACTGGTGATGCAGGATAGGTGCAAAGTGACTGCTAACAGCTATGATGTTTCATTTTAAGCTGGTAAAAATGATTTAAAATTATACTGCAATGCTAGTTATTCATGTATTAAAATCAACCCTGTGAGTATAACAGTATAAACTGATCTGTCCAGCTTAACATTATTTTATACTATATGAATCATATCCTTAAAATAATTAAAATAATTGGATATAATTGGCATTTATAAAATGCTAAATTCAACAGCTGCAGGATGAGATTTCCACTCAAAATATGACTTGGAGAGTTAAGCGCTTACATGCTACCCAAGCACAACAACCCGAGTCCTCAGAACCAAAAGGGTTGTCAAGACAAAGCAGCTGGTCAAGGCCCTTGCTTGCAAGCCTGACGACCTGAATTCAATAACCAGAACCCCTATGGTAAAGGGACAAAACCAATTCCCACATTCTCATCATGGCACATGTGCTTACATACAGAGACAAAAACACAAGTACATAAATACACAGGAAGGAAACCACACATAAAGGCCTGGTGTTGTGGCCAACCTCTGGATTTCCAACACTGGGAGACAAGGATGAGGATCCTGGGGGCTTGCTGACCAGTCTAGTCAAAATTATAAACTGCAGGTTCAGTGAGAAACCCTGTTTCAAAAGATAAGATGGAGAGAGACAGAAAAAGATACTCAACATCTACCTCTGATCTCCACATAAGCACACAACAACTGCACACGAGCGTACACACACACACACACACACACACACACACACACACACACACTAATGAATTAAAGAGTTCAAAATCAAATTAACATTCACCAAAATACACCATCCTCTAGGTCATAAAGCTAGTCTTTGTATATATCATAGGACTCACAGGACTGAAATGATAATACAATGGAATGAAACTATAATTTTAGCCTAGGTCACATGATAAAATCATGTATTAAAATAATCACACACACACCACAAAAAAAATGAGGGACTGGTGAGACGGCTCAGCAGGTAAAGACATTTGCAGTTGAGTTTGACGACCTGAATTGCATCCCAGAGACCTACATGGTGAAGGAGAGAAGCAACTCTTGCAAATTGCCCTCTAACTTCCACCCACAGTGTGGCATGCACACACCATATGCATGCACACATACACAGAAAAATCTAACAGTGATATGAATCAATCATTGTGTCACACAACCATAATTCCACCACTCAACAGGGCTATGAGACAAGAGGTTCTCAAATCGTGAGCCAGACTTGGACTGCCAGAGCAAGTCTCAGGTTGGCAATGCTACACACACACACACACACACACAGAGAGAGAGAGAGAGAGAGAGAGAGAGAGAGAGAGAGAGAGAGAGTCTCAGGTGAATTAGAGAGAGAGAGAAAGGAGGGACAGAGGGAGAGAGACAGAAAACACTGAAAATAATGAGGGGGCTGGAGATGGATCAGCACTTAGAAGCACTGACTATTTCCAGAGGACCTAGGTTCGATTCCCAGCACCCACGTGGTAGCTCATAACTATCTGTTACTCCAGTTCAAAGGGATCTGACACCCTTTTCTGGCCTCATCACACACCAAGCACACAGTCCATGAGCAGACATACATGCAGGCAAAATATCCATACAGAAAAAATAAAAATTTAACAATAACAAAAAAAGTAACTAGAAATTTCTCAAATATTAAGACTTAATTAAAAGAACCCACCACAGTAGTCCTTTCCTTAACCTGGAGGCAGAGACAGGAGGATAACTCCAAGTTCAAAACCAGTCTATATAGCAAGCTTTAGGCTAATAGGGATTACATAGTGAGATCCTGCATCAAAAACACAGATGGGAATTGGCACAGATTCAGCTCAGTGAGAGATAGCTTTGGAAGGCCCTAGGTTTGATTCCTCACACCATAGAGAATAAAGGGGGGGGGAAGTATGTCATGCCAGATGTAGGCACAGGCCCATAATCTCACCTACCCAGGTAACTAAAGCAGAAAAAACTTTTAAGCTGTAAAAGTTTAAGGCTTAAATGGGCTACAGAGTGAGTTTGTGGCCAACATGGGAAACTTAGTGATACTTTATCTCAAATAAAAAAAAGATTGGGACATAGTTCAGTGGTAAAGCACTTGCCCAGCATGTACAAGGCCCAAAGTTCAATCCCCAGTACTACCCAAAAAAATAAAAAATAAATAAATAAATAAATAAGAAAAAGGAAACCAATTAAACTTGTAAAACAGAAAAGTCAGTGAAAACTGTACAGTCATTTGAACTGAACAAACTATATCAAAGTTTTTATGATGCAAAGAAAAAATATAGAGGAAGTCAGATGCTGAGTGCCAAATCTGCCAGCACCAGAAACCAACACTGAGGCCCCTATATCACACACTTACCCAGGGTGACTAGCCAGTAGTGGCACTTTAACTACACTGGATCACTTCCTTCATGAAAAAGGCACACTTTGTCCTTACTGGAATAGGCATTAATGCTGTCTATGGATTTGCCTTTCCTGCATGTAATGTTTCTCAGAAAACTACCATCCATGGACTTACAGAATGCCTTACTCACAGTCATGGTATTTCACACAGATTGTTTCTGGCCCAGGAACTCACTTCATAGCCAGAGAAATGTGACAGTAAACCCATGCTCATGGAATCTACCGGTCTGGGCATGTTCCCACCATCATGAAGCATCTGAGCAGACAGAAGGGTGGAATGGTCATTTGAAGACACTGTTAAAGTGCCATTGGGTAACAGTACCTCAGGGTGATGGTGTAAGGTTCTCCAAAAGGCAGTATATACTTTGAATCAATGTCCAATATGTGGTACAGTTTCCGCACACAGTCAGGAATCACAGGTCCAGAGTCAATGAGTGAAAGGGAATGGTCCCACTTACTATCACCTCTAGTGACTCACTAGGAAAAAAAATTTGTTTCCTGTCCTTGCAACCTCAAGTTCTGCTGGCCTAGAAGTTTTGGTTCCAAATGGGGAGTGTGAGCCTGCCTAAAGACACAAAATACATTCCATAGAACTGGAAGCTCAGACTTCTCCTGGCCACTTTGGGTTCTGATGCCCTTAAGCCAAAAGGCTAAAAAAAGGAAAAACAATGTTAGGAGGGGGTGATTGGTCCAGACTACCAAGGGAAAACTGGATTGCTTCTCCACAGTGAAATAAGAGGTGGAGTGCAAGAGATCCTTCAGGGCACCTCATGGTGCTACCATCTCTGTGATTAAAGTCAGTGCGAAACTACAACCCAATCCAGCCAGGGTGACAAAGCACACAGACCCTCCAGGAATGAAGGTGTGGGACCCTCCTCCAGGGAAAGAACCAAGAGTGCTTGCTGAAGGTGGAGGGTGCTTGCTATACAAAATGGGTAGTAAAGGAAGGAAGTTATAAGTAACAGTTAAGGTCATGTGACCAGTTGTAGAAACACGGATTGTCGTTGATGTCAATATGTCTGTCCTATTTCATAAAGAATGTGTTTGCATATATATGTATACACACATTATGCAACATTTGCATTTCTCTATTTCTTTATAATGTAATGTAACATCAATTGAGACATTAGTGGTTATCACATTTATGTTATGAGACGCTAAAAGACTAAGATTTCATCAAAGGATATTGTCACCGTTCTAAAATATATAATGCATTTTCGGTTGTATGTGGAATGGTTATGGTTATAGCATGTTAAGTGGAATTATGCCCTGGTTATTGTTTCATTTGGAAATTACGCATAACATAAGGAGATGTGATTGTATGTCAAGTTGACAAGGGGTTCCCTTGGTTGTCAACAAAGTATCTGAGCACACCTGTGAGATATTTTCTTGACTGGATTATTTGAGATAGAAAGACCCACCGTAAATCTAAGCCACACCTTCTCGTGGCAGTCCACAGAAAAGGACATGAAAGGACTTTTGGCCTGTTCACCCTCATTCTTTCTGGTAAGTGCATCCATCCTCCTCCTGAGATATTCCTTCACTGGTATTAGAACCTACTTCTTCAGGGTTCCAACAGACCAAAGACCAACTGAGACACCCAGCATTGTAAACTAAACCAGCAGAGTCTTGGGCTTTCCACAGGGAGATAGCCATTGTTGGACTATCCATCCATACCACAGCCTGTATGCCAGTCATAACAAATTCCCTTCATATATACATACATATATGTTCTGAGCTAAGGAATATAGAAAGGTAGTAGACCCATTACCTAAGTGTGCAAAGCCTGGGTACTATCCTTAGCAGGACAGAAAGGAAGACAGAAGAAACACAGGATGTTCATATGGTTTTATTTATCATGGCTAAAAACTGGAAACAACAATGAAAACCAGCAACAGTAACATTGCTACTACAAGGGACAAGCTACTGACACCCCAAAATGGGTGAACCTCAGAATTATCATGATAAACAAAAGTAGGCAAACCCAAGTAGCCCTTATTGTACAAGACTCTTTATATGAAGTTACAGAATAGGCAAAGTTAATCAATGGTAACAGAAGAATGAAAGTAGTTGTCTGGGTGGTAAGGGGAACAGGAATAACTGAAAAGGGGGTAAAGGGGAATTTCCCCAAAGTTGTTTGCACAATAATTATGCAGTCAACATTCAGCTACAAGGGAATGTAACTCAATGGTAGACCATTTGTATAGCATGTGTGATCTCCAGCACTAAGAACATTGAATGCAGGCTCTATGGTGATGGGGTGACGTTATGCATTCTAAATGTAATTTACCTGCTCCCAGAAGCCTGCTTGCTGTACACCAAGTTAAGCTATGCTACCTTTCTTGTTAACCATTGTCTCTGGTTAAATAAATGCTGAGGCCTGAGATTGGGCAATGACAGAGGTAGGCAGGACTAAGGTGCTCGGACTTCCGAATCAAAGAACATCTTGGGTAGAAGTCTTCAGTAGGAGAAGCCTCCAGATAGAAGTCAAGAGGAAGAAGGAAGCACACAATGGGGTAGATGAAAGATCATTCCATGTGACCTGGAGCATGGACATAGCGTGGAGAATAGCAGTCCAAAGGGACGCATTTATATTATGTGGGGTCATATTTGGGGAATAGAATTAAGAGCTAGCTTAGATGGGCTAATATTGTACAATCCAGGCCAAGGCTTGTTAAGATCCATCAGGTGTCTGTGTGCTTATTTATAATGGCAGGTTAAGGCTTAACAACCGACGACCCAATTAAATATAATATAAATACAAGTAAATAATTTAACTAGCCATTTTCTACACTATGGCTTTACAGTTGAGATAAAAAAATGCAAACTAACAAGGGTAATGGCTATGTAACCCTTCCATTTTTACACTAACTCTTATCTCTGGTTGCATATTCTAAAATAATTCACCTCTGACCAGCATTATCTACTTTTTTTTCATTATACTAATATGTTGAAATTTCAACCCCTGGCCCCCAGTGCTCTCCTCACAGCAAAACAGTTCTAAGAAATAGTAAATGTTCCACTAAATAGCAAATTCCAATAAGCTATATAAAACTGTTTTTGTACATTTATTTATTTATTTATTCTCTCTCTCTCTGTGCATGTGTGTCTACTACTTGTGTGTGGGTCAGAGGATAACTTGCAGTAACAGTATCTCTCTTACCATGTGAGTTACTTTTAAAATCCTCACAACTAAACAGTAATAGAAGGCATTATTATTATCTCTATTTAACAGACTAGGAAAGAATTCCTAGGGCAAGATTCAGCAAGATTACATAACTTCCCAAAAATCACACAGCAAATAAATGATTCTAAACTTCACATAATGTGCCTTCTTGTTCAATATACTACATTGAGACAGTCAGAACTCTTTTAATATAAAAAATTTGGTCAAGGAGAAACCTCCAGATGTAGACGCCATTATCTGTGGTCCTATTTCAAATAGCATTTCAACAACTAAGAACTGCTATGACAATATGATTATACTGTATACATGAAATGACCAGATAATTTACTATCCAAGCAGAACACTTTCAAGAATAAATGTTTTAAAACTACCAGAAATTATGTCAGGATAATAGGCACCATCCAGCACTGCTCTGGGAAAACTGGGATATGTGGTCACCTGGATTGTACGCCTGCTTCATGTATGTTTTACTGCAGTATTTTGTTTTGTTTTGTTTTTAAAGCAACAACCAGAAAGGAATGCAGCAGGAAAGGGTTAACATTTAGACAGTCGACCATCATTTGGTTCCAGTTTTATCTTTCACAGTTCTGCTTAATGTAGTGATTCTCTGGCTAGAACAATTTGGAGTTAAAAACCTTGTGTGTTTTCTCAAACAAAGATGACCTATTTATAAATATGAACACTAACAGCTGACAACTCTGCACATAAGGAAAAGGTTCCTGTTTCAGTTTTTCAAGACAGTTCATAGATGAATTAGTTTCTGTGTATCTTAAAATCTTATTTAACTCACCGAGAAATTTCATGACATAAAAGTTCATGTACCAATCTTTATTTTTAAATTCCAACAAAAAAAAAGAAAGAAAGAAAAAAAGAAGAAGAAACCCACAGGTCCTAAAATGAGTTTGAAAATTCTGCTTAAATGCTTCAAAGAAGCTAGCTCAACAAAATTCTATCTTAGTACTACTTTCATCTCCATATAATGTTCTCTGAGTAGTTTGGATGATTCTGTTGGATGCACCTCAAAAATCCCGAGTCTTAAAAAGAAAAATACCCCAGGACCCTACCCACAGCCCACATAAACTTTCCAGTGAGGGCTTAACCCAGGGTAGCAGTTCCAGAATGGTGGTGATGGAGACACAGTCACACTCAGAGTCCCAAAATAGCCTCAACCAAACCTAACGTAGCCACATAGACTACACAGCAAATACGCTTCCTACTCCCACCTTGGTTCCCAGTGATCCCTGTCACAACTTGGGAGTTGTAAACATCCCCAAGCAAGACTGCACACAAGGCTATGAAGACAAGGCAATGTTCACAGGGAAATTTTTAAAGTGTTATTCAGTAACTGCTACACAGAGAAGCAGTCAAAGGTCTACATTGTATCTTAGACTCTACCCCTGGCTAATGAGGATACAGTGCGTCAATTTGGATAGCAGTTCCCACAGAAAAAAATAAAATAAAATACAAACTTAACCTATGCTTTAACTTTCCTAGTGGAAAAATTAAGAGTGGACAAAAGTCCATCAATTATGCTCTAAAACAACCCAAATGAAGACCAGTTAGAATCTGATACACATAACAAGGGATAAAACTAGTTCTCCAAGGATAATTAGTTTTGTAAGCCATAAAGTTAGTTTCTCCATCACTAACAATGAGTAGAATAAAATACAAATTATGAAAGTCACACTACCTCCAGCCAAGTCATTCAAAAACCTTAAGTTTAAAAAAAAAAAAAAAGATTTTGTTTAAAATAATTAGAGCACTAAGAGTTGACTGCTAGCCAGCCCAGCACTCGGGAGGCAGAGGCAGGCGGATCTCTGTGAGTTTGAGGTCAGCCTGGTCTACAGAGTGAGTCCAGGACAGCCAGGGCTGTTACAAAGAGAAACCCTGTCTCAAAAAAAAAAATAATAAATAAACAAAAATAAAACAAACAAAAACAAAAAAGGAGTTGACTGCTACACTAAAAAGGACATAGCCAGGTTTAAGTGAGGCCTCTAGAAATGGAGGTTCTGATTCCAGATGTATGTCAATTTATGTGAATTTGAACAAATTATACTATATCTGATCTTCAGTGTCTTCAACTGTGAAACGAGGCATTCGGATAGTTAAGTTTGTTGGAGGCATTCAAATAGTTAAGTTTGTTTCCTGTTTATAAAGTGGGGTTTTATACATGTCTTTCAGGTGACATTATTTCCTAGGGAAATAAAACTGACTTTTAAGAGAAAGACTATATTCTACTCATAAAATGTCTTAAGATTTAAAAGCATTGTACAGAGAGTAGGACACTCCTATCATCTCAGTACTCAGGAGATCAAAGCAAGAGAATGTCAATTTTGAGGCCAGCCTGGGCTATTATGGCAAGTTCTAAGCAAGCCAAATTTACACAGTAGGACCCTGTCTCAAAATATCAAAAACGAAACAAAGATTTTAAAGTGCACTTTCCCAGTAACAGTTAACAGAGAGGTATTTCATTAAACAAATGCCCATGGTAGAAAAGATTTAGAAAAGAGCCTCAGTTAGATTCTAGGTATGTCTGGTTTCTAATCCTATATTCTTTGGTAGCCATTGCAAGGTCACACATTACTATATTTAGCAACAATTATTTTAAGTGTGGGGTAAAAGCAAGAAAACAAGTCATGAGGTCAGATTTTGATGACTTGGGATCACCAGAAAAGGGCATTAAGACGTAGCTTTTGGGTTACTGTTAGAGTAAGCAGTGAATGGGGACATGCCTAACATCATGACTGATACAGATATGGCATAACTGTATTAGCTGCAGTCCTCACTGGAACGTCCAAAACTACCACAATATAGTGTCACTTTACCTTCCGCATCCTCCCTTGCCTATGCCTGAACCAGAAAGAGGAAAGCAAAAAGATTCCAAGATGTCTCACATCTGTATCTTCTGTAGTTTTTATTCTCTGAAATAATTTTTCCAAAAATTTAAATAATGTATTGTTTCTATAAAGGCATCAAGATCTAGATTCAATTCCTAACCATGCTCCTAACAAATTTTGTTCGAGGCACTCAACTCTCCTTCAATTTAGTTCCTATAGCAACTGTGATTTTTTTTTTTCAAGCTATGTCACTGTAGCTCAGGACTTTAAACAGACCCTGAAGAAGCAGACAAAAAACTTCACTATCACTTATCCACCTTTTCAAAATATACCCAAGGTTGGTGTTAACTTTTAAATCAGTCTTTTGAAAATAATTTCTAAATTCCTACATCATAGACATATCTTGATCCTACCCATTTGGACATTTCTCCAGTGAGCAGTGGCCAGCAAGCAATTAAAGCCACAGGGAAGATGTGCTTGTCCTACACAACGCCCTCCGTTCTATCCCCAGGACAAAAAAAAAAAAAAAAAGAAAAGAAAAGAAAAGAAAGAATTCATCAAAGAACAAAAGATTCTTTAGAAAGCATTTGACCAGCACACCTAATTCTGATGGGAAAGAATATAGGAATGAAAAGAAGGGAAATTAACTGTTGCCATATAGCACTATCCTAATTCATCCCAAAATGACACTAACTTTAAAAGGAAGATTTATATGCCACAATATCATTTACCAAAAACCCCATGTGTCTCCATATTTCCACACCTGATTTTCTCCTGAATAATGAATGTACATCTTATTACATAAATTTATAAATTTAAGAGAAAAAACAGCATCCTGGGGCTGGAGAGATGTCTCCATGGTTAAGAGCACTGACTGCTCTTCCAAAGGACCAGGGTTCAAATCCCAGCACCCACATGGCAGTTCACAGCTGTTTGTAATTGCAGGGTGTGGTGGTGCATGCCTCTAATCCCAGTACTCGGGAGGCAGAGGCAGGAGAATCTCTGTGAATTCGAGGCCAGCCTGGTCTATAAAGTGAGCCCAGAACAGCCAAGCATTCACAGAGAAACCCTGCCTCGAAAAACAAAACAAAACAAAAAAGCAGCATCCAAGTTGAGCACCATCGCATCCTATCTTACCTGAGAAGAAAGTTCAAAATGAGTATCAGAATGAACACCAAAAAGCCATCAAATCACGAGGACTTGAGCCTTTTAAAGCTCATAGCCCCAAATTACTTCTTCATATTTGTGCTGTTCTGGGGCCTTTCTTTTGGAAAAGAAAAGTCAAAATCTTTAAAAAGTCATTCCAAAACGAGAGTAAATGAGGAAACTTATCTTTTTTTATAAACAGTCACATTTACATAAACATTCAGTAGAATTTAAATAAAGTGGGCAAGCCACTTTATTTAGGTATCACTATTGGGTATCACTTAGGTATCACTATTCACGCCCCACCCCAACCCCAGAAAGAAAAAAAAAAGGAACATTCAAAACTCTGAACCTGTGAATGGTGAGTCTGCTTTCATTATACTTCATCTCACAAAATTTATTTCACTTGTGACATTCAGATGAAAGTAGGTAAACATGGAACCTTCGAGAACCAAAGTACTAAATCCAGTCATAGGCAAACATTTTAGGGACACACAATTTCACAACTTGGGAACAATCTACATGAGAGGTGCCAACTTTGCAGATCTGTCCATGGAGAACCATGAAGTTCTGTCAGAAGGCATGACACAGAGGCATGGGTACACATTGTGCATGGCACATTCCCTTGGGGCTGGGGTCACCCCACAGTGGGTCGATGGGGGCAGGAGGTAGTTATATTTTCATGACAAATTCATTACTTACTTACACACACACACACACACACACACACACACACACACACACACACACA
>CAJQZJ010032031.1:14119659-14133613 GCA_907164525.1 Lophiomys imhausi | reverse complement strand
CACATGCAGTCAATCTATAGAGCCTATCTTTATGGAAGGTGTCACATATAGTCAATCTATAGAGCCTATCTTTATGGAAGGTGTCACATATAGTTAATCGATAGAACCATCTTTTTTTTTTTTTCTTTTTTTGAGACAGGGTTTTTCTGTGTAGCCCTGGCTTTCCTGGAACTGACTCTGTAGACCAGGCTGGCCTTGAACTTAGACACCTTCCTCTGCCTCCCAAGTGCTGGGATTAAAGGCATTCGCCACCACACCTAGACAGTTTTGAACTACCATGTGGGTGCTGGAATTTGAACCCGGGTCCTTTGGAAGAGCAATCAGTGCTCTTTACTGCTTGAGCCATCTCTCTAGTCCCTATAGAACCCATCTTTATGGAAGGTGTCATGTGTACTTTGCAAACAGTTTCAATGTAGTCACGTCTTAAGCTCTATTGTGGTAAATGGAATTGAGTTATCACCAAAAAAATTTTTCAACAAATTGTGCTGTGCTTCAATATGCCTAAAATAACCTATTCCAGGTAAGACTTCTGACACTGGAACCAAGACTGGCTACCTAGTTGTATTGAACTGAACTGCTTTCTTGTCTCTCAAAAACTGTCACTTTGCTGGCCATGGTGGTATTCATAGAATTACAACCAATACAGCAGTGCAGGTATTGCTTTTGCACTGGATAGTCAAGGAAGTTCTCTCTACTGAGGGAGAACTAAGTGAAAAGAGCTAGGTGGGGAAGCCCATTCTACACAGAGCAAACCTCAAAGAAATTGACCACATCTGTAGGGGGAAAAAAGAACGTCATCTAGCCACAGATGTACAAGGCACAATGGGCCCGGGAACATGACAGGATGCCACTGTCACTTAATTTTAAACAAAGGAAAAATGTGATGTCAAATTGTGAAATGATTACCCAAACTCTATATGTGTAGAAACGGAGAAGCATGAGCGCAAAAGAGCAAATCAGGAACTTGGCACAGCAATCCAGGGGACGTGTACAAGTGGTCTGAAGCACAAAGATAGGAATGGATGGATGTGAAGCAACTGGATCCAGGAGGCAGTTTCGAGATAGCCAGCAGATCCGGCTAGAGGACTAGACTTGTAGGATGGAAATGCTGCTCATTGATAAAGAGCCTGGAAGCTTGGGAGACTGGAGTCAGAGCCAGGGGTGCAGAAAGAGACACTAAACACAATTTCATCTCTAATCTGTCTTGAACTATAATACTTTCTGTTGTTGTTGCTGTTTGAAGATTTGTTTTTCTTTATTTTATAGGTATTTTGCCCACCTGTATATAAGCGCACACATGCATGCAGTGCCAGTGGAGGCCAGAAGAGGGCGTAAGAATCCTTGGAACTGTAGTTATAAGCCTATTTGTGAGTCACGTAGGTGCTGGGAACTAAAGTCAGGCTCTCTACTACAGCAGCAAGTGTTCTTAACCACTGAGCCATCTCTCCAGTCCTGTTTTCTGTTTTCTACCAATGAAATAAAAATATGTAGTTTCACATACACAATATGTAGGGGCAACAGCCTACAGGGGAACAATTCTACCTGGGCATCTTCTGGCAGCCTCATGAATGTAAAACTTGCTGCAGCCTTAATTTACACTAGACATATGTTGCAAGTCCTCTCCCATCAGAATCACAGTGGCCCTGGCAGTCGATGCTTTACTATCATTTTGCATATACAAAGTAATAGCACACTGATACTTTCTATCCTCTTCTTCCTCCCCTTCTCTCCCTCCTCCAAGAGAAGGTCTCTCAATAAGGTATATCAGTCTGACCTCAAACTCAAGATCCCCCAGCTCAGCCTCTTTAGTGCTGAGAATTTTAAGGACTGGCAAACAAATATGCTTCTGCTTCTCTTTTATAAACTACTGGTTATGCAAAAGAGACTGATTCATAACTTAGTGTGAAAAACATTTTAGTCTGTACTCTCACTTCATAGGTGAATACACAAACCTAAGACAAAGCCCTCGTAAAACTTTGATATCCTGATTCCTAACTCAAAGTTCTTTTCCTTGTACCACACTAAAAGCCCATATGTATTACAATTTATAATCAGAAATTTCTCACAAACTCACATATCTCAGAATATGTGGAAAAACCAAAAAGATCCAAGGAAGTAATAAAGGAATCAGGAATAACCAAGAACTGAGATGCTCCTCTTTTTCAACCATATCTTACATTTCCTTATCCCTTCCTCATCCACAAATCTATTTCCCTCCTTGTATTTCTTTTTTCCTATGCTTATTAAGAATGATTTTTAAAAATGAAATTTTAAAATATTTTAAATAATATTTAAAGAAATTTTACAATCATACTCTTAAAAATAGGCTACCCGGGGAAGGCTGAAGAGATGGCTCAATATTTAAGAGTACTAGCTGTTCTTCCAAAGGACCCAAACTCAATTCCCAGCACCACACTGTGGCTCACAACCATCTGTAACTCCAGTCCCAGGGTACCCAATGGCTTCTTTGGGCCTCTGTGAGCACCAACACCCACAAGGGGTGTGCAGACATACATACAAGCAAAACACTCATACACATAAAGATATTTTAAATAGGATACCTGAATTTTGTAATATTTCTTTATAAAGGTTGCTTTTTATTTATTTGTCCTTGTTTTGTTTTGTGATATTTTGAGACAGTGTCTCGCTATGTAGTCTTAACTGACCTGGGACTCATGTAGACCAGGCTGGCCTCAACTCACAGAAACATACTTGCCTCTGCCTCCTGACTGCTGGATTAAATGTATGAACTATCACTCCTGGCACTATTTGTCTTTCTTTGTTTTCTCGATTTCTTGCATTTATTTATTATGTGTATGGACTCACAGATACCATGGCATATCAGAGGATAATGTGTTTGGACTTGGCTCTCCATTCACGCTGTGGGTACTAGTGAATGAATTCAGGTCACCAGACTTAGTGGCAAGCACCGGAACCTGCTAGGCCACTTCACTAGCCCTGTTTGCTTGCCTGTTTGTTTGTTTGTTTTTAGAACAGATCTTGCTATGTAGCTCAGGTTGATTTAAAAAATGCAATCCTCCTGCCTCAGCTTGCTGAATGATGGAGATTCACTGATATAGAAGCTTTAACTTTCAGAGTTTTTGTTTGTTTATTGCCCATTGCCCAAGGCTGTTTGTTACATTGGGTCATTTCTAAAGCAAAAGATTTTTCATCTCTGCTGTTTTGATAGGATTTTAAATTATTAACAGTATTAACAGATTATCAGCTTCTTAGAAGATTACTAGTAATTGTTCCCTACGTAAGAAAGGAATACTGGCTAAAGCAAAAGCCTGTTTAATGTTTTAATCCTATACGTCACTGTTCATTGTTGTTATAGATCTCAAAATTGTAGACAATTGATAAAAATGTTGAAAGAGACACAGTACAGCTTAAGTCCTAGTCCTGAAACTTAATGTATGATTATAGGCACAAGATTTAAACTCTCTGAACCTGAGTTTCTGCATTTTTATCCTGCATTTTAAAGATTTTATTTCTATGTTTTATGTGTGCACATGCATAACCATGCATTAGCAGGTGCCAGTGGAGGCTAGAAGAGTTACATGCTGCAGGTGCTGGCAACCAAACTAGTGTCCTCTGACAGAACAGCAACAATTCTTTTTTTTTTTTCTGTTCAAATTCTTTTTTTTATGTTTATTTACTACTTCAGGTTACATCTCCATCACAATACCCCTTTTCAAGCCCTCCCAGTCCCACCCTCCCACCCTCTACCCCCTATCCCCTCCATCCCACTCCTCTGGAGTGGAGTGTCCCTACATATCAGTCCCCCAACCCAGTTCAGCAGTCATATGAGGGCCAAGAGCCTCCTCATACAGTGGGGGCCCACAAGGCAGCACCACTAGGGGAAAGTGTCTCATTCCCTTTGGTGCACTGACAGCAAGAATTCTTAACTGCTGAGCAATCTCTCCAGCTTTTATCCTACACTATTTTAATACCTAATAATACTAAAAAGATAACATTCAAATTGTTAGAATCAAGGAAAATATGAAATCTCTAAAACAAAAACTCATCAAAAATTATCTTAACTGGGACATTTTAACTAAAAAGCATAAGCCAAATTGGTCCTCCCAAGTTATTAACTAGAAAATACAAACTGCTCAGAATTCAAACTCAATGAGTTAAGCCACCAGTAAAGCGTACCATTAAGTGTATCCCACAAGAGAATATTTATTCCTGGTGAAAACACTACACATGTGCAGCTGATTACATGGTTCAGCAGATAAAGCTGTGTGCCAAGCAAGATAATTGGAGTTCAATTCCCCAGGACCCAGAAGCTGGGAGAGCCAACCCATCAAGTTGTCCTCTGACCTCAGCAAACAAGAAAGGTGGCCCAGAGGAGTACACTTTTAAAAAAAATGTAAAGACAAAACAAAACAGAAAGACTAAAATAGTTTAAACTTCATGTGTAAAAGAGAACTGAAAAGTCAAGTTTAAACCTGATTACAAAATACACACACAGAATTTCCTTAAACAGCGTGCCCACTGCATACAGAGCTCACTTTAAGGACTTTCGATTTGTAGCTTTGTAGTGCAATATAAACAGCACAGAAGGATAAGCCTGAGGCCCTACATGTGAGATGAGCCTCACTATGGATTTACCTCCTCAGCTAAGGGCAGCTTAGGTGGTAATGTCAGAAGGATCAGTAAGAAAATGTAATTGGAAAGTAATTACCATTTTCTTTAAACATGCTATTTCATCTAAAACAAAATCCAAAGAAAACCAATCCTTCATTCGTTTCAGAGTATATTACAATGGGAAGTTAAAAGAGATGTAGGATCAAATCTCACCTCTGATATTTAATATCTATTAAGAGAGTAAGCTAGCTGTGTTTCCGTAGAAAAAACAAATTAACCTCTCTGGACTTCAATTCTCAAAACAGAGTGAAACAAATATTATACTCTATCTTTGTAAGCACCTCACCAAGCACTAACAATCTAGAGTCTAAAACATTTCTAATGAGTTTCAAAACAAAACAAAAAAAAAAACAAACTATATGTAACTCTGAATCACCATTTCCAAGCTTATCTGACTCATCCTGAGGTCTTCCACTGCTTTCACAACCAAAGCCAAGATTTGCAGAAAATGTCAGCTCTAGGGGGGGAACACTTAACACCCACCCTGGGAATTTGAACTCACCCATTGCCCTTCCCTTCTCCCACTCCCTTTCCCATTCCCACCAGCCTTTCCAAGCAGTCCCTGGGGAGTAAGGCTGAGAGAATTTACATTCATCTAATTCAAAGATCATGCCCAAAAGAAGGCTCATAACTTCTTCCCAGCACTTAGGAGGCAGTGTTAGATGGATCCCTGAATTCAAGGCCAGCCTGATATACCTAATAAGTTACAGGCAAAACAGAGAAACAGTAAGGACTGTTGTCTCAAGGAGAAAAAAAGACAAGATTATGGCCAAGAAGAAAACAGTTAAATATATCTACATCTGACTTGATAGTTATAGGACACCACCAAGTCTGCTCCAGAATTCAGGGAGCTTCACAAAGAACTGAGGTCAAAGGGCTCAGACGTGTGTACGTGTGTTCCCACCAGTGGAAAAACACACTCTTGTTCACTTAGCACAAACAAGGGAGGAATGCTGCACTGACAGGGAAAGGAATGCTGAAGCACCCCTGTCTGTAAGCATAGAAATCTATTTCTCTACAAAGCATGCTTCAGCTAGGGTAGTGGTACACGCCTGATATCCAGCACTTGGGAGGCTGAGGAAGGAGTATCCCTGCAAAACCTACCTGGGACACACTGGGAGTTCAAAACTACCCTTGGCTACATGGGAAGACACTGTCTCAAACAAACAAACAAAAAAAAAACAGGTGGAGCCTAATGAATCCCAGGACTCATACAAAAGGAGAGAACTGATTTCCACAAGTTATCCTCTAACCTCCACACATGTGCTATGGCATACAATCGTCCCTTCCCTCTCCCTCCCTCTCTCTAAATGTAAAAATTAGAAAAAGAAAAGAAACCCTTAGGATATTCAAACATTGGGATAAACTCATACAAAGTCCATCTTATAGAAAACCCTACCCATCCATAAAAAAGACAAATCTTTTCCTTTGTGTTATTTAAAATAGTATTTGATTCTAAACATTTAGTACCTACTGTATTGAATAATAAAATTTTGCTTTATGATAGAGCCCAAATCTAAACAGTTCAATTACATGCACTAAGGCAAGGGCAAAATAAAGACAAGTCCAAGTGGAATTTGCTAATGTATACTTTAATGGGCCCTCATATGCTATCCCACACTAAAAGTGCACTAACCAGCTCATTTTATGAGTGTGTGAGAACAGAGCCTTAGTCACAAGCAGAAGTCTGCATTACCTTTAAGACATAACAGCTTAAACTTGAACCACACCAGGAGCTAAAATTGATAAGATCTCAGCTGTGTGGAGGAGAAACAATCCTGGAAACTGTTTCAAAAGGACTTAAGACTTCGTCAGTCATGGCTGTAAGCCAAGAATGTGCTCAAATCTCTCACGTGCTTAACTTCAAAGACAGCACATGAAGACTGTTTATTTGTCAGAGAGATAATTTTCTTGTATTTCAACTAGATGGTTGTTTAGCCCAGCTCTGGGGCTCAGGGAATGAAATGTCTATTTTGCTGTATATATCAAGCTTAAAGTATTGTGAGAAAACTTTAGACATCTGTATTATTAATCCCTTTACAATATTCTGTTTTCAACTGACCCCTTCTGGGTGAATTATTAGGCTCAAACTTTTTCAAAATTAAAATATAGTTATAAACCTCTTTAAAAGGCCAACTATGGAATTACCCACTGGTTGCACAGTATAATGCATTACACAGCACCCTGGAAATCTAGGACCAAGTCACTGACCTTCAATGCTTTGGGATTCTCGTTATACTGCAAACAGCCTCAGTAACTGAGGACACCTGCTAAGCAGGGGAAAGACTCACCGTTTCAAAAGATAACTAAGATATTCCATGTAAAGTCACTCTTTCAGAAAATCCACTGCTCTACCAAACAAGCAATTCTTGTGTATTAAAAAAAAAAAAAAGAAAGAAAGAAAACACTAGCCGTTGGGCTTTTAAAAAGTTACTGTCTATATAGAAGTAGGTTTATCTGGAGGGAATTTTCCCTGTGGACAAATGCAAGAAAGGACTACCACAGTCAAAAGTTCATTAGGATCAAAACCAACCAGGAATTCAATCTAGAAATGAATTTCTTAGCTATACTGTCTTCTAGTATCAGATTGATTTTGTACACCAGTTCATTCCATGTAGCAAAAAAAAGGTAAAAGGTAATGGAACCATGAAGTTATTTTAAGGTTCTATCTATTGCCAAATAGGTTAGAATTTGAAACTATACAAAAACCAATTCTACATTACTAAATGTTACAAACAAAACCTTAAATGCTTCATTCATTCATTTTTATAGGGTCTCAATATGTAGCCCTAGTTAGCCCTGGTTCACCCTGAGCTCAGTATCTGGAACCAACATAACAGAAAGAACCAATTCCTAAAACTTGTCTTCTGACATCTACACACACACACACACACACACACACACACACACACACACACACACACGGTAGGGGAACAAGGAAAGAACTAAAAACATTTTAAGGATTCATTAATTCAACAAAACCCACATCTAGTTAAACTGCAGCGAAGGGGGCAGTTAAGGGCTAAGAGCTGTTCATCTAGTTTGCTGACCTCAAGCAGCGAAAGGTGAAGTAAAACCCACAAAGTACAAACACCAAGCAAGCCATGTGCAAGCCGAGTAAGAAAGTTATAAAGATGACCGGACCTTGAAGAATGAGGCTTTTTTGTTGGACTGACTGATCTGCAGGGCTGTCTTAAAATACTTTCTATACGTGCTATACTTCATAAAGTTTTTCTCTTGCTAGGAGGATGGCAACACCTCACCCTATTCTCTCCAAGGTCCTGACAGCAGTGACTATACTGTCTCGCTCAAGGCTGACCCCTGCTGACCCCTGCTTCCCCAGCATATATGTGAGCACCACCTCCCAACTGGCTCCCCACATACACTAGCACCAGCAACTCCCACACCCACACAGATGGTATGTGGGAAGAAGGAAGAATGTATCCAAGGCTGACCAAATATTTACAAGTGTTATGTCTTCTTGATAAAGTGTAGCCTTTATTACTATGTAGTCCTCTTTATCTCTCTAACTGGCTTGTCAAAGTTTACTTTATGGACTATAAGGACAGCTATGTCTGCTTATTTACAGCTTCCATTTGTTTGGCAGTTTTTTCCATCTTTGATATTGAGGTTTTTGATAGCTTTTTACTTGAAGAAAACATATACTTGGTTCTTGCTTTTTAATCCAGTCCATTAGCCTACATCTTTTTAATGGTAAGTTGAAGCCATTTCCATTACATTTAAAGTTATTATAGAAAGGGTTTTTGCTATTTCCTAAAAATTGTTTAATAGCGTTCTGTTTTGCTAATTATTGGTATTTCTTTTCTTTCTTCCCACACTGCTTTGGAGGTTTTGTCAGGTCTAGTTTCCTCTCATGGAGTATACACTTCCATGTACTCAGGTGGAGGAGGCTGTCTTGTCATCCCATTAGTCAAATTTTAAAGATATCATCCTTGGCCACATAGTAAGTTCAAGGCTACCTTGGCTACAGGAAACAAAACAGCAACTGACTTATAAAATAAATTATTGATCCTGCAGAAATTCAAACACTCCACAGCTGAATATCTAAATATTTAATAAAGGCTCACCCTCTCTTTCTTAAATCCAGGAAACCAGATTTAGAATTCAGAATGTTACAGATTTTAGCAAGGCTGACACAGTGTGTGCATTAGTACATTTTATTAAATGTTCCAGAGGAACTCATGTTGTGTGTCATTTAACGACACTTTTGACAGGTGCAAAACAAAATGTACTACACATTTGCCTCAAACAGCTACTACAGAGAGCTTCATATTAGTTTGTTTCACTGCTAAAATCAGTCATTTCTAATGCGCTGGATATTTTAATGTCAACTTGACACAAACTGAAGTCATCAAAGAGAGAGCCTTACTTTAAAAATGCCACTATAAAACCAAGCTCTAGAGCTGGAGAGAGGGCTCAGCAGTTAAGGGCACTGGCTGCTCTTCCAAAGGGCCAGGGTTCAAATCCCAGCACTCACATGGCAGTTCACAGCTGTCTGTAACTGCCATGTCTGGTGGTGCATGCCTTTAATCCCAGCACTAGGCAGAAGCAGGTAGATCTCTGTGAGTTCAAGAACAGCCTGATCTACAGAGTGAGTTCCAGGATAGTCAGGGCTACACAGAAAAACCCTGTCTCAAAAAACAAAACAAACAAACAAACAAAAATCAAGCTCTAGGCAAGCCTGTAGGACATTTTCTTAATTAATGACTGATGGGGGAAGGCCCGTCCCACAATGTTTCAGTTATATTTGGTGTCCCGAGTATAGTACATCATACTGTAATGGTGATATTTAGCCATTCAGCAGCTGGCCAAATATGTACCTAGTGAACATCAAATTCTCCAACTTAACCTGAAGAGTTCCAATAAAAAATCTGATGGTTGATCTTGGCTTTCAACTTGACAACATCTGGAATCAACTACAACCCAAGCAGTAGGGCAGACTGTGAAGCACTTTCTTGATTGGATCATTTGAGGTGGGAAGACCTATGAGAAAGCCACATCTTCTGCTGGCAGGCTGCATAGAACATGGAAAAAGGAAGCCTTTGCCTTTTGCCTCTTTGCCCTCACTCTTATTGGCAAGTTAATCTGGTTTGTTCCAGGGCCAATCCTACACCATGTTAAAGTTGACTTTTTCAGGATTCTAACAGGGACTGAAGACTGTTCCAGGACTTTCCTAGGACTCCAACACCAGATTGGGACTGCTGAGACATTATCCAGCCTTGTGGACTAAACAACTACAAGATACTTGGCCTTTCCTTCAATAGAGATCCATTGTTGGACTGCTTGGCCTTTCCTTCAATAGAGATCCACTGTTGGACTGCTTGGCCTTTCCATACGTGCATTCACTTATACATACATATACACACACACACACACACACACACACACATATATTCATATATATTTTTATATATTTATTTGTTCTATTATTTCTGTTCCTTTAGAAATATTAACACGCATGCACATGCACACACACACACCAAAAAAAACAAAAAACCAACAACCCCACAATCTTTCTACTTAAATCTTACTATTATCATCATTAATTTTAGAAGGAGAGCTCATTATGTTGCCCAGACTAGCCCCCAATTGCTATGTTCAAGTGATCCTTATACCTTATCCCTTCAAATGTAGCTGGGACTACAGTGCCACACTACTACCCAGGCATCACAATTAATTACCAATTTTTCACTTTTTTATACAGGTTAATATAATTAGAATTAAACATGTCTATGTTCATAGTATGTTTTTTGGCTTTGAGTTTTGGGGTTTTTTGTTTGGTTGGTTAGTTGGTTTCTGTCTTAAGCATACTTGCAATTTGAATATCCTTCCAAACTGAGGAATTTGGCTTTTCTTAAAAATCTAATATACTCTGAACCATCATTTCTTCCAATATGGTTTTCCACCATTCATATCACATTTTTCTTTTGGGGGGGGCTTCCAATACATAAAAGTTCATACTTTTCTATTTATATTCCTATCTTAATTTTTTTTTTTTTTTTTGGTTTTTCAAGACAGGGTTTCTCTGTATAACAGCTCTGGCTGTCCTAGACTCACTTTGTAGACCAGGCTGGCCTCAAACTCACAGAGATCAGCCTGCCTCTGCCTCCCAAGTGCTGGGATTAAAGGCGTGCGCCACCACCGCCCGGCCCCTTAATATTTTTTAATCTTATTTTTCATTATTTTTTTATCTTGAGACATTATCTCATTTAGCCCAGAATAGTCCATATAGCCTTGGATGACTTGAATTCTTTTTGTTGAGTTACTATTTGTTTTTTTAAGACAGGGTCTCACTAAGTACCCTTGGCTGGCTTGGAGCTCACAATGTAAACCAGGCTGGCCTCAAACTCATAGAGATCCACCTGACTTGGTTTGGTTCCATTCCCTACAGGGATTAAAGGTGTGCAGCATCGCACTCAGTATCAAATCTTTAACTTTTTTTTTTTTAAGATTTATGTATTTATTTATTTATTTATTATGTATAGTGTTCTGTCTGCAGGTAGGCCTGCAGGCCAGAACAGGGCACCAGATCATATTATAGATGGTTATGAGCCACCATGTGGTTGCTGAGAATTGATCTCAGGACCTCTGGAAGAGTAGCCAGTGCTCTTAACCTCTGAGCCACCTCTTCAGTCCCAGTATCAAATCTTGATACTCCTACTTGTACTCCCAAGACTCTCTCCTCTCTCATTTCTCTTTTTTTCCACTTCTCTTTTTCTCAAGCTGGAAAATAAACACAGAACCACCCTGAGCCCCCCTGCCCCAAGCACAGCTCTGTTACTGAGCTATACAACCACTCCAATTCATTCATTTTCCCTTCAAAACCATCTGGTCTCTGTCTAGTTCTCATATGTGGGTTTAATTCTAAGAACTCCATCTCTAAATTCTTCTATGTCATGTTTACATTTTTTGTTGTTTTGTTTTGTTTTGTTGAAACAGGGTTTCTCTGTGTAACAGCCCTGGCTGTCTTAGACTCACTTTGTAGATCAGGCTGGCCTCAAACTCAGAGATCCACCAGCCTCTCTGCCTCCCGAGTACTGGGTCTAAAGGCGTGCACCACCACATCCAGCTACATATTTCTTATTCATAACATCTTGTTTGTTTTTTGATGACCACTTCTGTTTCAGTAGATCTTTAAAAGTTGTTTTGTAACCATTCTAATATTTCCATTAGATTTTAAGTTAATTTAGCTCCTGTACCTATTTTCTAAGGGTCTTCCTTCTTTCCACAGATTTTCTCCTTCTTCCCCCAGTAGATTTGAGGCAGGTCACCATAGTTACAGAGCCCATGACCTCCAAGCACAGTACTCTTATATACTAGGTGACAGTAGGGAATTTACAGTCCTGAGGCTGAGCCATCTGGCAGTGGAGCCACTTCTGTCTCCACTTTAGAGCCACAGCTTTTTAAAGCAACAGTGGGGAGCAGATGAGTTCAGCCTTCTCTCAGTCAACCACAGCCCAGGTCCACACACACCCAGTATCTGGCTCCAGATCCCCTGCTGAGCTATTCCCATCAGTTCCTGAACCCACAGTATAACTCCATATTTCATCCCAGTCCTTATTCATTGGAGATGTCTACCATTTCTTTTTTTTATTATTATTTTAGGGGGCCTGTTTGTTTTTTAAGGGTTCCACAGTATAAACCCCTGTGACCAAACTCACTAAATTTGCCTAGGCTGGCCCAGAATTTAAAATCCTCCTGCCTCAGATTCTCCTGTGCTGTTATGACATATATATACCACCAAGCCCACCTCTTGTTAAGTGTTTCTGTTTCTTTCTTTAAAAATTTACTGGTAGAACCCGGATGCAGTGGCACATGCCTTTAATCCTGGTACTCAGAAGGCAGAGGCAGGCGGATCTCTGTGAGTTCAAAGCCAGTCTGGTTTACAAATCAAGTCCAGAATAGCAAGGGCTGTTACACAGAGAAACCTTCTCTTGAAAAACCACACACAAACACACAAAAATTTTACTGGTAAAGAATATGGAGCTAAGTAGGACATCACAAGACAATCAAAACTGTGATAATAGCAACAGTTCAACATTTATTGTTTTAGATTTATCAACATTTACTATGTTTTATATTTATTTTCTTAATAGCAAACAATCTTATGAGGTAGATACTCTTACTAAATCCTTTTACAAGTAAGAAAACACATGCACAATGCAAATAAACAATCTTCCCAAGATGATCTATTAGGAGCAGCAGTCATACCATACATCTTGATCCCAGAAACCACAACCTTATCCACCACCTCCCTCCCACCCTTACTAAAAAGCTCTTTACAACTCTATTTCCTTTGCCTCCCATCCCAATTGTGAGCATTCTGCACACAGACAGGATTTTAATCAGAGGAGGAAAATGAAGCCATGTTCCAGGATGGCAGGGAGCTCTCATCAGCTCGTGTTTAGTGTTACTCAGTCTAGTCCTACATCTAAAATCAGAAATAGCCTTTAATGCCAGTCTGTTCCTAGAGCTCTTTCCACATTCCTTGAGCTCAAGCACCTCCAGGCCTGTCTCTAGATACCCACGACTAGTCACACAATCAGTCTGCCTGTCTCTGTCTCTTTCTCCCTCCCTCCTCCCCCCACCCCCACAACACTTACTGCACTCTAGAGCATAAAGCCCAGGAAAGGACTTTATGAAAACTGTCTCTAGAACTTGTTTTCTAGTCCTTTATAGCCTAAAGCCTTAAAG
Source organism: Lophiomys imhausi (assembly GCA_907164525.1). Taxonomy (NCBI): domain Eukaryota; kingdom Metazoa; phylum Chordata; class Mammalia; order Rodentia; family Muridae; genus Lophiomys; species Lophiomys imhausi. The sequence goes on along the minus strand of CAJQZJ010032031.1, from coordinate 14,120,245 downwards.
GATTAAACTGTAAATAGAAGTGAGATACTTATCATAGCTAGAACTGCCAAACTTGATTTTAGGCTACATTTATAAAGGTATAGGATTTAGTAGGACTTAGAAGACTGAAGAGTATCTGTCTATCAGCCCTACTCTGTGCAACAACAGACTTTAACTGAATAGTTATAACACACCAGACTTTTTTTGGTCTGAATATATTTTCTTCATTTAATCCTCTTTGCAGATCACTATGGGAACCACATGCTCATTGTATTGAAATCATATTCCAGAGATTTTTCCAAAGCGGTGAAAGATGTTTTATAAGACATCACTAGAGTTCTTCTCTGATCATCGGTGACTTGTTTTTAGGTTTATGATCCAATTTTAAGACACAGGATGTACTGTGATGTAGGATACCGAGAAAAAGAAAGATAGAGGTGTGTGAGTGAAATGCTTAGGAACCAGTATCTGGAAAAAGCTCAGTGTTTGCTGATTAGAAAATTGTTGTCTGTTTCCTTTTAAGTAATACGAAAAAATATGACTCTTAAACAATCTTTTTGAGCATGTGTGCATGTGTGTCTGTATGTTGCTATACATGTCTGCATAC
>CAJQZJ010032031.1:14068296-14119649 GCA_907164525.1 Lophiomys imhausi | reverse complement strand
GTCAGAAAGAATCATGATAATTGGCTTTTAGGATTCAATCTCTACTAATAACAAATTCATGCTTAAAATATTTGCTCCGATGACTAAGCAGAGCTGTGTCTAAAGTAGATAAGGCAGAACTTGAAACTGTAGAAACGACTTGGAAAGCTAAGAAAAAAAATATAAGCCAAGACAAAGTCTAAACTTCAGGAAATTGGAGATTATTACTGCTACTAACTGATGCAGAAGCCAAGGGAGAAAGCCGAGAGTTAGGTCAAGAGATGGATTTGCTTGCATATATGGAAAATCAGCAAGTCACTTGGAGATATTCAACAGTTAAAACTAGCTTCTGAGGACTTCGTGTGATGGCAGCCTGTAAATCCCAGTACTAGTAAGGCAAAACCAGGAAGACCAGAAGTTAGAGGTCATCCTTGGTTCCAAATCAAGCTCAAGGCCGGCCTGGACTACATGAGATTGTGAGACCTGAGAACACACAGAGATATCACAAATGAAAATGCCCAATATGAAGTCTAGACATTACCTTCTACTCCAGTCAGGCCAAGTAATCTTATCTTAATCTTCAACAGCAACCTGCCTTCAATAATTATCCTATAAAGGCAGATACCTTACTTCACACCTGTTTAACTTCTAGTCATCTTACTAATGCTCAGGTTTCATTTTCCCAAATTCTACTTAGTCTGCAGGAGGAGAATGGCACATGGATCTTACCTTTATTTTTCTCTCCATACCCAGGTTTTAAAAAGCACCATGCCTAAAATAGCATGTACTTGAAAGACAGATCGAAAGAACAGACTTGGCAAGTGTTCAACACCACTTGGAAGGTGGCATGTCTTCTTAGAGGTGACTGCTGAAGCAATGAGCTTGGATAAGATTTCCAAAGGAGAGAAAAGAAAACTAAGTAGTCCTTGTATAAATGTCTGCTACTCAGTTTCTTTCTCCTCAAATCTACCTGAAATTATGTTACAGTCTGATTCTTTCTTTGAAATCTTAACAACTGCCAGGCCCTGAAAGGGAATCAGCCTAAAAAAAAGAATAAGAAGGATTCTCTTGTCAGATGGACTCCCCAAAGCAGTTTCTCACTCTCAACAATTTTGGCCTGACAATCTCTATCATAGACGGATGTCTTCTATACTGTTAAGATCTAGATCTAGTATTAAATGATATTACAAGCATCATTTAATACATTGGTGGGAGCATCAAGACGGGGGACAAAACAAGGAAATCTCTATAGGTTGCAGATGTTGTGGTTTACAAAGGGTCTCACAATATAGCCCTGGTTGACCTGAGACTGACAGAGAGAGATCCGCCTGCCTCTGCCTCCCGTCTGCTGGGATTAAAGACATGGGCTACCAAGCCAGCTTTTTGCTTGTTTTAAATTACATTTGTTTGTTTACTGTCTGTGTGTGTGCATGAGTAGATATCAAACAGGTTGTGTTAGTAAGGGTTTTATTCCTATGAAGAGACACCATGGCCACTCTTATAAAGGAAAACATTTAATTGAGGCTGGCTTAGAGTTTCAGACATTTAGTCCATTATCATCATGGTGGAAGCAGATCAGCTGCAGGTAGACATGGTGCTGGAAAAGGAGCTGAGTTCTACATTTTGATCCACAGGTGACAGAAGGAGACAACTACACTATGCCTAGCTTTAGAGTATATGAAACCTCAAAGCCCACCTTCACAGTGACACACTCCTCCAACAAGGCCACACCTCCTAATAGTGCCATTCCCTATGGGCCAAGCATTGAAACACATGAGTCTATGGGGGCCATTCCTATTCAAACCACCACATGGGTCTTGGATCTAGATTAACACAGGTCATCAGGCTTGGCAGCAAGCACTTTTACCTCTGAGCCATCTCATCAGTTCTCTGATCTGTTATGTATTCTAAATGTTAACTAATTCCTCTCAGAGGACTGCTTGCTGTTACTTTGCTTGCTAGCCATTGTCTCTGATTGGCTTTAATAAAAGACTAAGGCCTGTAATTGGGCAGAGAGGTAGGCAGGGCAAACATGAGTTCATGTTTCTGGGGAAGAGAGCTAGATGGGAAGAAGAATCGAGGGAGGAAAGAGGATACACAATGGGGTAAATGGAAGATCATTACATGTGGCCTGAAACATCACCATAGCATGGAGAATAACAGTCCAAGGGGACATATGTATACGTTATGAGGTTTTATTTGGGGAATAGAATAAGCTAGCTTAGATGGGCCAAGATTGTACAATCCAGGCTAAGGTTGTTAAAATCCATCAGGTGTCTCTGTGTGTTTCTTTGTAATGGTGGGTTAAGGATTAACACCACGGACCAATTAATTATAATATAAATACTGGTAAATAATTTAACAATTTACTTCAACACAGTAGCAACATTTTTAAACTTTACTCCCCTCCCCCACTCCACCAAAATTATCACCAGATTTTGCCAAATGTTTCTTCTAAGATAAAATTGCCCCTAGTTAAAAACCACTTCCGAGGCTGAAAGGATGGCTCAGTGGTTAAGAGCATAAACTGCTCTTCTAGAGGAGCTGAGTTTGGTTCCCAGCACCCATCTTTAGCTCCAGGGCATCCAAAGCTCTCTTCTGACCTACAAGTGACACACATTCATACACACACACACACACATATATACACATAAATAAAAATAAAAATAAGAACTATTTCCCTATAGCTAACTGAACTTCTCACAAATCTTTAATTTCTTTCCCTGACATCTATAAACACATTTCATTAACTTGTTCCCCACTGACTGATTCTATACATTAAATTGTGCTTAGAATTTATAAGCCATTTTCTTTAACAGTGAAACAAAATTGGTAGACATCTCTTAACTGTCAGGCAAATCATAGAGTAATTCAGTCTAAATGCATTATCACAGAGCAATTCTAAAAGGTAAACTAATACAGTATAATAAAAGTAGGAACAGTCAAATCCAAAGGTGTCCGCATAAAATTAAAGAACTTCGTCCCCAGAGTCAAAATAACTAATCTTTTAACTTCACTTCTGCAGCAGAGGTTCTAGGTTAACATTTTGTAAAGCAAATTTTATTTTTGTAAACTATTTACAAGTTTTAAATAGAAACAAACAGCAGATATGTGCCTGGTTTTTGGTAAAATTGAGGTAATTACAGAAATGGTCTTATCAGAATGTCATGGCTTTGAGTTAAAATAGAATGTAGAAACAGTGCTTGACATATACATATTTAAGTGTTATTATAGACATTATAAACATTATTATTATAAACATTACCATGGATCATTTTTCAAGACACAGAAGCAAACAGAAGCATGTCTTGGATGTTGTGTAAACACACTAGAATCAAATAATAAACTTGTATCGTGATGCCCTGGTTTGTATTTCCCTTCCTTAAATGTTTTATTTGAGCTTAAATAACCTCACCTGTAAAATATGAATAATTCCTGCCTTTCTTCATAGAGACTTCTTTATATCATTGCTTCAGATGGTAAGCATTGCTAAAATGGATCATGATTATATATAAAGTATTGTTTTATTAAAAGAAAATCTAAGGAGAGTATCTATTTATTTAATGGGAACAGGGCTACGTGTGAAGGTCAGAAGACAACAGAAGAATAGGTTTGCTGACTCCACCACGTGGGTCCTGAGCCATATCCTACTGGCCCAGATAATCTAAAATTTAAAATAAAACATCCTCAATTTTGGTGTTTTTTTTTTCATTTTTATGTTTTATGTTCATAGTATTAAACATACACAATAACCCTTTAAGAACAGTAGGCCTACATTAAAGCCACTGGAAGGGATATGGTCATCATCCATTCCACCGAGAACATGAAACAGGACCCCCTAATCTTTTCTTTTCAATTGTGAATAAATTACCCTTTTGAACATGGAGAAGATATGTTGACATAAATGGGATCTGTCTTGTATAATCAGTAATAGCCCCACAGTTTTAAGTCAGTTTGATGTGTCTATTTTTAGATTTTTTAAAAAAATCACTGCCTTTTTAAATGAGAACTTCAAAGTCACCAAACATTGCGCGCGCTGGACTTCATACTTATTAGGAAGAAATGCTCTTTGAACAAACGGCTTTTTGTAAGTGAAAGTTGCAACATGAATTACATGTGTGTCAGGTGTTGGGAGACAGCGCTCTCCGCTCCTGCCAAATATGCAAAGAAAAACAAACATTTTCCTAACCATTTAGCCAAATGCTACCCCAGCAAAGCCTCTGAGGTGCATTCGGGTCCCTGTTAGGGGTCTCCAAAGATGATTTCAGAGAGGTGATGAAAAAGGTCAAAACGCTCTTCCGCAACGCCTTCCAAAAAAATCCCAAGAACTTTATCTCTCGCCAGCGTCCAGGAGGCTCTGGGCTCCTTCCCGCTATACCCCAGGAAAGGATGCAGCTCGGGATAGGTCCTTTGGGGTCGCGCTAGCGCTGCCCGCGAGGACTCGCACGTGGCGCCAGAGGCAGGCTCGGCCCCCGGGCCAGCTGCTCTGATTGGTCAATGGCTGCCAGGGCCGAGAATGCACCTGAGCAGAGTCCAAACCAAGAGGGCACTGAGGAAATAGCAGCCGCATGGGCGACTCCCCAAGCTGCAGGTCCTGCGTGTTGGCCCCACGAACGCAGACGCACCATCCAGCTGCGCCAGCCCACGTGGGCCTTGGCTCGCTGCAAGTGCCGTCTCCCTCCTCCCCACGTAGGGCAGCTCTCACCTCAGCGCTTGTGGCGCTTCCACCTTCAGCTTTTTGGGCTTCGGTTCCTCCGCAGCTGCCATCTTCGCACTCTCACCCTAGTTTGGCTCTACCGCGCGTCCCGCCCCTCAACCCGGTGGCTCCGCCCCTCAGTTCGTCACCGCCCCTTTCTCCTAAGCCCCGCCTCTCTTAACTCCGCCCAATCTGGGACTCTGGTCCATAACCATTGGCTCTCCGCGCATCTGCTGTCCCGTCCCTCCAGGACCTCGACTGCTACGGTAAGGGACCCCAAACGGAGTTAGGCTGCGGGTGAGTGCCTGCGCTCAGGGAATGCCAACCTCCCTGTTCTTCCAGACCCCGAGTAATGTAGAAGATTCAAGTATTCAGCCTCTGCAGAGGCGCCTCTCACTGAACGCCTCTGCGCTCCTTGTGTCTTCCTAGTCCTTCGGACCGCCTCGGCGCCTCTGAGGCTGCTAGTCAGGCAGTCTGTTGGGCACTCCGAGCGCGGGGTCCTCGCGGCTTTCTCTGCTGCTTCTGCTTCGGTTCAGAGAGGACCCGGTACCGAATCACTGACTGGCGCAGTTGTCGGGGTGAGTGTGAGAGCGGGGAGTCTCCGAGCTGGAGACCTCTCAGAAGCCGGGGGGTAGACTCCATAGCTCGGGCTCGGGACCCTAGCCTGGGCTGCAGGAGTGTCCCTGCTGCCGTAGGCCAGGGCCGCGCCTCTCCCTACGCCCGGCCTTCCGGGCTTTCTAGCCAGCTGAGCCGGAAGGGAGCGGTGCACCTGCCACGCTGGGTTATGGAACCCTGGACCCCAGGCGCGGGAAAGAGGTCTTGTCATCTACAGTGAGGTGGAGTGCCGACGACTCGAATTCATCAGCCCCCAGGTTTGGCCTTGAGGGTAAAGTCCCTGATGAGCCTAAAAGAGCGTCCTGTTTGTATGGCGACGTCTTGATGAGCGAGCCTGGGATGGGAAACAGTGAAGAGGGTGTGGCTTCTCATGAGACAGGTGGCAGGGCTGAAAATTGAGAGGGTGGCCTGGAATATGGAAACGTGGTGAGTGGTAGGCTGAGTGGATGTCATGGATTTGTTTGATCTTGACGTTCTAACTTCATGGTTGAGAAGTTGGGTCACTGTAAAAATCCGGCGTTCTCACAGGAAGAGAAGTTGTTTGGTTTTTGTTTTTCTTTTTTGGCGGCATTTGGGATTTTTGACTTGGAAACATATTACACAAAGAAAAGGAATTTCCTGCAGCCAAATACACAAATCTCCTTCCTTTGTTTTGAAAGAAGGAAATATGTCCCTGTTTCTTAGAGAGGACAGTACTATTATCTTCTCCGTGTCCTCTTTTAAATCAATCTCTGTCTCTCTCTCTCTCTCTCTCTCTCTCTCTCTCTCTCTCTGCATTCACTTTGTTGTATGTGTGCTGCATGACACAATGCACATGTAGAAGTCAAAGGACAACTTACTTGTGGGCCTCAATTCTATCCTTCTACCGTGAAGATCTTGGGGATCAAACACAGGTCCTTAGGCTTGGTAGCAGACTCTTTTTCCTGATGAACCACCTCAATCTCCTTATCTTTGTTTCACCTACTTGCTGCTTCTATCTAAGCACCACACTGCAATGTTGTTTCCAACATCCTACTGAGATATCACTAAAATTACTTTCACCAAGATTGCCAATGTCCACTTGCTAATAAATTTAAATCATATATCATCATGTGGATTAAAAACAAAACAAAAAAAAAAAACATGGAGCTAGAGAGATGGCTCACCAGTTAAGTGCACTGGCTGTACTTTCAGAAAGTGCAATTCCCAGCACTCACATGGTAGCTAACAACTGTAACTCCAGTCCCAAGGGTATCTATCTGACACCGTCTTCTGGCCTTCTTGCGTGCGCGCACGCGCACACACACACACACACACACACACACACACACACACACGCAGTGCACAAATATATATGCAGACAGAACATACATCTGAAACAAAAATTTAAAGAAAAAAACAAAACTATTTGTGAAGCAACAAAAGTTAAACCCTTTTTTTATGCATAAGACATAGATATAGTTTAAATCGGCATACAGGTTTTATTTTGTTTTTGTTTTGTTTTTCTAAATTTGTTTGGCAGGGGTTGGGGGAATGATGCTGAAGAGATGGCTCGGGAGTTAAGAGTACTTGCTGCTCTTGCAGAGAACCCAAGTTCAGTTCCCATCACCCACATTGGGTGGCTCATAGCCATCTATAATTCCAGAGGATCTGATGTAATCTTCTGGCCTCTGCATTTCATATGACATATACTTACAGAAATACATACATATAAAAACAATTTTAAAAAATTGGGTTGTGAGCTGGCTGAGATGGGTGCTGGGAACCGAACTCTGGTCCTCTGCAAAAGCAGTGCATGCTTTTAAACCCATCCCCTGTATCTCCAGCTTCAGGACATCTGCTACCCTCTCTTGACCTTCATGGGACTGCACTTACTTGCACAAACCCACACTCAAATACATATAATACACATATTTAAATTAATGGAAAAAATCTTATCAAAACAATCTGTAGGAAACGATAAGACTGGCAGAGGGTAAGAGACTGGAGTTTAAAAAGATCATTGGTAGCCATGCATTGTGGCACATGCCTTTAATCCAAGCACTTGGGGGCAGAAGCAGGTAGACTCTTGAGTTTGAGGCCAGCCTGGTCTACAGAGTGAGTTCTAAGACAGCCAGGGCTATACAGAGAAACCCTGTCTTGAAAAAAAAAAAAAAAAAAAGAAAGAAAGGAAACTTGTAAAACATTTTTTGAGATTTATTTTTACGATTTTTAATTGTGTATGTGTTTGCATATGAATATGTGTACATGAGTGCAGTGTCCTGTGGAGACCAAGGGCAATGGATCCCCTTGAGCTGGAGTGATCTGCCTGACATAGATGCTAGGAATTGAATCTGAGTCTTTTTTTTTTTTCTTGGTTTTTCAAGATAGGGTTTTTATATGTAACCACCCTGGCTGTCCTGGAATTCGATTTGTGGGCCAGACTGGCTTCAAACTCACAGATACACCCTTGCTTCTGCTTCCCAAGTGCTGGGATTAAAAATATTTGCCACCCACTAGAATCTGAGTGTTCTGTAAGAGCATATTGTATGTGCTCTTAACCACTGAGCCATCTCTCCAACCTGAAAAAAAAACGCTTTTATATTATCTCTTTAAATCCTTACAGCTTGACCTCTTTGTAACACTCTCCTAGAAATACATTAACATACTTTAGTTAATCAGAATCTCCCACGACCTTTCTCCATTTTTAACATTCTACTTCAGCTGCATATTAGTCTCTTTTTAGTTTCACTTCCTTGACTCACCTGCTATTCAAATACTGTTTTTTTCGTTCATGTATGTTTCTTACTGTGTTCATTAAGTCACTAATTTCTTTGGATATAATTCTTTATATTTATAATGCCCATTAACAACATATCAGTCTCTTTGAAACACTAGACCTAAATACAGTGATTGAATAAACTTATTTGAATCAAATATATTAGGAATTGGGTCAAATTATAAGTGGCTAGTACTAAATACTGCAGCTTTCATCTTATTTCTGTACAGCATACCCACACTTTAATACATTCTTGCTCAAACCCTGTCCAAATATTCTGTTGTTCATTTTACTCCATCCTCTTATTAACCTTTTAGTCCAGGCTCCTGCTATTGCTGTGTGTATATATATATGTATGTATGTGTATATGAGTGCAGTGCCTGAAAAGACCAAAAGAGAGCATTGGAACCCCTGGGACTAGAGTTACAGGCAGTTGTAAGGGTACTGGATGTCAAACCTTGGTCCTCTGGAAGAGCAGCCAGTGCTCTGAGCTGTCAAGCCATCTCTTCAGCCCCATTATCTCTCATCTTAACTAGTGTCACATAATTCAGTGCCTTTTTATCCAATTTCCCTAGTGTAATTAGTATAATCTCTCTAGAAATGTAAATTAGATTTGCATATTTCCCTTCAAAATAAAAAAATAAAATGTAGGAAATGACTTTACATTACACTGAGAACAATAAATAAGGCTAGCCTTAATCTATGACCAATGACTGTTTACATATATTTACCTTTCATCCCAGCTTTTCTTCAACCGTAAGTTGCAAAATTTGTTTTGGATTTCTTTCATGTGTTCTCTTTGTAGCTGTAAACCTCAAAGACTCCAATAGCTCACTGTATTTCCCCTATCATAGGAATTGCTTCTTACTATATTTGGGTTTTTGTTTGTTTTTTGAGACAGGGTTTCTCTTTATATCTCTGGCTGTCCTGGACTCACTTTGTAGACCAGGCTGGCCTTGAACTCACAGAGATCCGCCTGCCTCTGCCTCCCGAGTGCTGGGATTAAAGGCATGTGCCACCACTGCCCTGCTTACTATATTTGTATGTACAACTGACTAAGCATAGAAATTTTTAGTTCATCCTCATATCCCCAAATACCTAGTATATAAAACATAGAACAGTTCATTGAATGGGGAAAATGGTCAAGATTGTGATTGAGAAACGAGCTAAACTCTTCTTGGGTATCATTGTCTCATGTGTGTGTGTGGTGTGCTTGTGTGGGTGCATGCAACTCCAGAGGTCCCCATTTTTGTGTGGACTAGAGGTTTAAGTTGGGTGTCTTTGTCTATGTTTCTTCACCTTGTTTCCTGAGACAGTATCACTGAGCCTGGAGCTCACTGACTGGCTAGACTAGCTAGCCAGAAAGCTCTGAGGATCTGCCTGTCACCACCCCAACCCCCAACCCCAAACTCTACTGTTAGAGCTACAGAAAGGAGCCACCACCCCTGTTTTGATTTGGGTGCTGGGGATCTAGACTTAGGGTCCCTTGCTTACATGGCAAGTACTCTGCTGACCTGGCCATCTTCCCAGCTCCCTTTCTCTCACTTTATATATAGGCCATTCTATGTCTCCATGCTTTGTGCAGAAGGAACATCAGTTGTGGTGAATAAGAGTAGTCCCTGTTGCTTGAGATGATGAGGCAAAGGATTGCTTAAGCCCATGAATTTGGCAGCATAAGACTGTATCTAGAAAGAAAAATTGAACACATTTTGTATTTAGACATTTGCCTTGTATTTTGACTATTGTAGTTTGTATTGCTTTTAAGTCCTCAGGATGAATGCACATTTAGTAAAGAGGATTCATGAAGCAATTACGTTAAAATCAAAACTAATGGGTATGTTTTTGTTTCAACACACACACACACAATGGTTGTAGTGGTGGTCTCTGTAGTTTTCTAAGAAAATTCAATAAAATAAGGAACAAAGTAACTGCAGCTACTAAAAGCATAAGCGGCTACAGAAATGGGCTGATTTTTACTGCTCCATGAGATGTTGCTTGTTACATGAATTAGGCAAGTGGTCATAGTATAGATAGAAAAACTAAGGTCTCTTTTCCTATTATAGAAGGTTAAAAAAGTTTTCAAAGCCAAGTGCTGTTGAGTGCTGGAAGTGTTATGCTCTCCTCTCAGCACAAGGAGTAACAACAGTAAATCCAGTGGCTGGTTTAACTGCACCGTATTCTGAAACCTGAACTGCTGCCAATAAAAACAACTTTGATGGAAACTTTCCTGGAAAGAATTTTTCACCAGCTTAAGAAAATGAATGGAAATCTAGCTCTAAAATAAACTAGTCAAAAACAAGCAACTCTCTTAGAGAGTATTGTGACAATAGAGTGCCACTGCGGTCCAGAGGGCGACTGGTTTGAAGTAACCTGTCACTTCTTTTATTTCTAATCTACTCTATCCTGTGTTAAACCAAGCTTGCATTCTTGGAATAAATTATACTTTTTAAAATTTGTTGCTGAATTTAGTTTTCTAGAATTAAGAACTTTTCCATCTGTGTTCTTAGGTGATATTCATCTGCTGTTACTCACATTGCCTTTCTCTGGTTTTTATGTCAGGGCACTATGACAAAGATTTTTTTTTTCATGCAATATATTTTGATTGTATTCTTTCTCCTCCCTCTACCAGGGCCTTCCCATCTCCCTACCCACCCAGCTTCATGTTCTCTCTCTCCAAGAAAGAAAAAGTAAAGGAAGGAAGAAAGAAAATCATACAAATAAAAAACACAATAAGACAAAAAAATAATGAAGCAGAAAGCACACACACACACACACACACACACACACACACACACACACACACGGAGTCATCCGTGTGATAGCCAACTACTCCTGTGCATAGGCCTGCCCTACCCAGTGATACTCTATTGGAGAAAAATGGTTTTCCCTTTTATGGCAGGTATCACTTTAAAATAGCTTCTTGGTTAGAGGTGGGACTTGGTGTCTACTTCCTTTTCTCTACCCTGGTTTTTTTGTCTCTTTAGAATTTGTGGGGGTCTTTGATGTCACAGTCTCTGTGAGTTCGTGTGTGTGTCAGCTGTGTTGTGTCTGGAAGATGCTGTTTCCTGGAGTTGTCCACCACTTCTGGTTCTCAGAATCTTCTCTTCTTCAGAGTTTGCTGAGTCTTCAGCAGGGAAGTGTGATAAAGACATTCTATTTAGGGTTGAGTGCTCCCAAGCCTCTCACCCTCTATACATTGTCCAGCTGTGAATCTCTGTGTTCATTACCATCTACTACACTGTGCATTTTTTTTTTTTTTTTTGTTTTTTCGAGACAAGGTTTCTCTGTGTAGCCCTGGCTTTCCTGGACTCGCTTTGACCAGGCTGGCCTCGAACTCACAGAGATCTGCCTGCCTCTGCCTCCCGAGTGCTGGGATTAAAGGCGTGGGCCACCACGCCTGTAACTGTGCATTTTCAATGTACAATAAGTCTAATCCCCTTTTTTCCTTCACAGAAAATGATCCACAGTCTATTTCTCATCAACTGCTCTGGCGACATATTTCTGGAAAAGCACTGGAAGAGTGTTGTAAGCCAGTCTGTGTGTGACTATTTCTTTGAAGCTCAGGAGAAAGCTGCTGATGTTGAAAATGTACCACCTGTCATTTCAACACCTCACCACTACCTCATTAGTATCTACCGGGATAAGCTCTTTTTTGTGTCTGTCATACAGACGGAAGTGCCACCTCTCTTTGTAATTGAGTTTCTGCATCGAGTTGCTGACACTTTTCAGGTTTGTATCCATGAAACTGTTGTAACTAAATCACCCAAGATAGTTCAAGGAGAGACACACACTCATGTTTGTTACTTGAGTTTTTGATGTGTACTGTCTGACTTTTCTTTCTAACTAAACATAATCTTATAGACATTTCTATAAAGTATGAAGCAGCCCACATTGCTGCTCTGTTCTTTTTTTTTTTTTAATGTGTAGCCAATTACATCATTGGGAAATAAGAATGTCCTCCACTTAGCATTCTCTGGATCATCGCAAAGGTTTTACTGATCATGACCTCATCTATATTTGCATTTTCTATTTTCTCTTGTTTTGATGAATTTAGTTTAAAGTTTTATGTGTGTTTGGGAGTGGGTTAATCAGGGCAAATGAAGTTTATAGCTCACATTCCAGCTTAATGTTTTAGTACATTCTGAATAGATAACATGATATATAATAGGAATAAATTCAGTATAAATACAATAAGAAAATATTGAGGAGAATGTTAGGCCTTCCTTAGAGAATTTTTTCATGTCTATGTATTTCTAGCATCTTAAACCCTGAGTTAAGCTGTTTACTCTTCAGAACAGAGGGTGTTACATAAAAGCAAGCCTTCCTTCATTCTCTCTGTTGTTCAATATCATGAATGTTTTGTTAGGACTACTTTGGTGAGTGTTCAGAGGCTGCAATTAAGGATAATGTGGTCATAGTATATGAGCTCTTGGAAGAAATGTTAGACAATGGATTCCCACTGGCTACTGAATCTAACATTTTGAAAGAACTGATTAAGCCACCAACAATTCTACGTTCTGTCGTCAATTCTATTACAGGTATGAAAAATGACAATACTCCGCTAGGAACTGGTCCATTGAAACTTTATGAACAGCTCATTTATGCTCATTATGGCAGACTATTAGGGTAGTCTAATTTGGCCAAAATTAAAGTTACTAATAATGTTAAAATGAATATATTTTTATTTTATTTTTTATCCTCTCTCTCTCCCCCTCGCTCCCTCCCTCTCTCCCCCTCCCTCTTCCCTCCCTCGTGTGTGTGTATGTGTGTGCACGCGCGCACACATGCACATGGGTTTGGAGGTCAGAAGACAGTTTGTGAGCGTTGGTTCTCCCTTCTACCATGTGGAGTTTTGAGACTGAGATCTTCAGGGATGGCAACCAATGCGTTTTCCCACTGACACACCCAACCAGTCCCCCTTTCCTTCTTGGGGAAGAATGGGGAGAACAATAATAAAAACAGATAATGTGAGGTCAGGTATAATCATGGCACTTAGGAGGCTTACCAGGAATTGCTGTATTCAAGGCCAATCTGGGGTACAGAATGAGAAATATTTTCTTTTATTGAAAGAGGCTCAGTCTTGCAGGACGAAGGACTTTTCGGGTTAGCATATAGCTCGTTTTCCTATTACTGGGTTCAATGCCCAGTACTTCAAGGAAAAACTAATAAAATAAGCAGAAAATTAATTCATTTGTAGGACTAGTGCATATTGGGCTCTCTGCTTTTTTTTTTTTTTAAGTAAGCTTTCAATTGGGCTTAATTCTGGACCATCCCTAGAGATAAGCATACTTGGATAATCTTTTGATGTTGTAAAGGACTTCTAGAAAGAGTGGGCTTGGTGGTTCAAGCCTTTAATCCCAGCATTCAGGAGAGAGGTAGGTGTGTCTCTCTGACTTTGAGGTGAGCCTGGTCCACACAGTGAGTTCTAGGCCAGCCAGAGCTACATAATAAGACTGTGTCCAAAAGAAAAAGTCTAGGGGAAGATTCTTAAGGAATGTCACACGCCACTCCGGCTATACTGTCCACATTCAGCATCTCTATTCATCCTTTTACCATCAGGGAAATTATACTGTGGGAGAATAGTTTAAATGTCTAAACATTTTAAAGAGCAATTCCATATTTCATGGACATTGTAGTAAAGCACTGGAAATCTCTCACAGTATTAAGTGGGGGAGGGGGAAAGCAACACACAATGAAAAGTTAGATATATACAAATATTTACTAAGAGAAACGTTCTAAACTGTTCATCTCTAGCTAAGGAAACATCTTTGGTTTTGTTTTATACATTTTTAATATATGTGAATGTGTGTGAGTGTGCATGGAAGACATAAGATATCCCACTCTATCACTCTCACCTGAGTCCCTTTCAGTCTATCTGAATCTGAAGCTAGGCTGGTGGCCAGCAGGGGCTAGCCATCTTCTCTCCACTCCATAGGGCTAGGGTTACAGGTGTGTGCACAGCCACACCCATCTTTTATGTGGGTTCTGGGATCTGGACTCAGGTTCTCATGTTTACATAGCAAGCATTTTTATCCACCGAGCCATCTTTCTAGCCTATTTCATATTTTTTAACTTAAAAAAATGTATTTAATAGGAAAAAAATCACTAATGTATAATGTAAAACTGTAGCATGGGTTGGTAACACATAAGAGAATGGTTCAGGCTGGATGTGGAGGTGCATACCTGTGATCCCAGCCTGGGGTACAGAGTGAGAAAATATAATACACCTGGGGAGTAGTTCATTAGTGGAGTCCTGCTTATTATATTAAGGCTCTGATTCTGTTTCGTAGTACCGCACATGTGTACACATACCAAAGAATGGTTCAATAGATGAAGTAATCTTTCTTGAACTAACAGGTGGCCCTAACACAGGGCCCTGCAGAATCAGTAGAGTGTAGCATAATATAGAGAAAAAAGAACATTTATGAGAAAAGTACACATAAAGACTGTGAGTTGTGTTAGCCCCTCTAGCAGGAATAGAGCTGTTTGTAATTGAGCACTGAAGGACACACTTAAAAAGTGAAATTGGTCTGAGTGTGATGGCATATGCCTCTAATCCCAGCTGTGTGGGAAGCTGAGATGGGAAAATAATTGTACCAGGGCTAAACAAAACATTTAGGTTTTATGAGGAAGCAAGTGGGAACCACTAAAGATTTCTGAGCAGGGAAATACTATGATTAAAGCAGTGTTTCTCTAACACTCTTGGAAAGTAACAAGCTGGAGACAAGAACACCAGTAACAAGTAGACTAAAATTAACGTTAGCCTTGTTAACCAAGCTTAGTGACACATGCCTGTAATCCTAGCACTTAGGAGGCTAATTCAGGGTCCCTGGTTCTAAGCCATCCTCGGCTCCATTCCTTGTCTTTAAAAACTAATCTAGATTGGAATGTACTTTGTTGCTGTGCAGCCAAAGATGACTGAACTTCCATTCCTCCTGCATCCACCACCTCACAAGTGCTGAGATTAAAGTGTATGTTCCACCATTCAGTGCTGGAGATTGAACACAGGGCTTATGCATACTGGGCAATCACTCTGCCTGGTATGTCCCCAGCCCCAAAACCATATTTTATGTTTGGAGTGTTTTCTGTGTGTATTTTGTTTTGGTTTTGGAGACAGAGCCTTTCTATATAGCTCAGACTGGTTTAAACTAGCAGTCTTCCTGCCTTAGTCTCCTGAGTGCTGGAGTTATAGGTATGTGCTGCCTGTCTTTGTATCCTGTTTTAATTTTCATTTATTTTATGAAGACAGGGTCTTACTGTATAGCCCTGACTGGCCTGGAACTCACTATGTAGACATAGCCTCAGAAAACAAAATTATCAGAATAGGAAAAAGTGGTAAATGCTACTTATGGGGAAAACATTTAAAGAAATATGCCTAAATGTTAGTAGTAAACAAATTTTTATAAACCTAAAAATTTATTGCCTTTTACTGTTGTTCAACATGTGTTACTTTTTAATTAGAAATGTGAACTAACCACAGTAAGTCACAGTGGAAGCATTTCTATTTAGATAACTGCATATGAAGTTTGCCAGGAAGCTAGCCAGATATTGAACATTAGTCTTATTTCAGCAAAAATGGTATACTGATCTTAAGAAAGGTGTTAGGGGTTTGTTGTTTGTTTGTTTGCTTGTTTCTGTTGTACTGGGAATTGAATATAGAGCCTTGCACATGCTAGGCAGATGCTATTCTCATAGAGCTACATTGTCAGCAGTGTGCTGATGTTAAAGTGGGAATAAGCAAAAATATATTCTTCATCTAGTTATTCCACACAGAGTAGCAACCTCTCATGTAGAATTTCCCTGAATACAAAAGAACCAGGTTCTGACTGTATATTCTCAGTGGAAACTTCTTACCAGCAGATTTTGAAATAGCCAGCCTCTTTTTCATTGCAGGCAGCAGGACAGGACTCTCTTGTTGAGCCTCTGGAATTAGCTTAGGTTACTACTAATACACAGGAAGCAAAAGATAAATGAATGCATTTATCTTGGTCTGGCAGGTAGACAAAGGACTCATGACTGTCCCTGACCTCTTGAATATGTCTCCGGCAATTCTAGAGCTCATCCACAACTGCAGTGAAGAAAAATCTAAGCATTACAGTAGAAGCTAAAGCGTTCTTTTTTCCTTTTTATAACAACTTTTCTGATAACCCATTACACATATGCACTTTGCTTTCTTCTTTTCTAATTTCTAGGCAGTAGTAATGTTGGAGATACACTCCCCACCGGGCAGCTGTCCAACATCCCATGGCGTCGAGCAGGAGTAAAGTACACAAACAATGAGGCCTATTTTGATGTAGTTGAAGAGATAGATGCAATTATAGATAAATCAGGTAATTGTGTACATGTGGTCTTAATGAGGGGAAAAACTTCAGTTAATACAAGTTGAATTGAAAACTGAAATCACTTGGCACTGTGATTTTCAGCAAAAAAAAAAAAAAAAAAACATTAATTTTCTAATGATTTGTAAATCTTTTTATTCTGCCCAAAGATTACGTACAATTATCATAACCACTAGCTGAGATATTGCCAGATGTTTGTAAGTCCTTCTTGCAGTTACTCATCTGACAGGTATTCCATAACCATGGTACCCATGCCACTTCCCCACTCTGTACAACAGTTCAGCTAAGGGCCTCTTCTGGTTGTTTTTAATCAGAGAAAATGGTGGTAGTAATATTAGAATCATAAAATTTTATTTTCAAAGCATCTCATTCTGTCATGATTTGCACATAAAGCCAAAGATACTGAGGACTATGTGAGGTGCTCAGCATTGCACAGCTAGGTGGTATATGGGTCTTCTTTCCAGTATATCCTAATCCTATAGCTTAGTCCATTTCATGTGAGACCTGCTTCATCTTTAAATTCTATTAAAATAGTTTAAACTTCTCTCCAAATAAATTACAAGATTGACTCTAAAGGTTTGATCTTCTTTAGAATTATACTCTAGCCAGTTAGGCATAGCCAGTGAGAAATGCTGTTGGAACTAGTGTAATAGATCCTCTGTCCTGTTAAAGAGGTACAAAGCTTTGTAATTCTGACACCCAAGATTATGTCTCCATTACTCAGGATATAGTGAGAGCTCTAGAGAAGACCCAGATTCTATTAAGGTTATCAGCTTTTTCTTTCTTTAGGATCTACAGTCTTTGCAGAAATTCAAGGGGTCATTGATGCTTGCATAAAGCTATCTGGCATGCCTGATCTCTCTCTTTCTTTCATGGTAAGTTTGATATGTTCTATAGTCCCTTGTATTGCCTAATAGATTTGAAATGCTAAATGATATGATAATTACTAAGATAAAATTGTAATCTTAAATTTAATTTCACTTTGCATTTGTGTGTGTTTGAGTTGGCAGACATGTGTAACTCAGAGGACAACTTCCAGGAATTGATCCTCTCCTTCCACCATGTGGACCCTAGGGATCAAACTCAGGTCTTCAGGCTTGGCAGCAAGTGCCCTCTACCAACTAAGCCATCTCTCCAGCCCTGGAGTTTGTATATTAGGTTCCAAAGGATTAGCTTAGAAGTATTCCTAGTACAGCTATCCAGACAGTAGCTGACACCATGAATATGGCCTTTAGAGAAAAGTCAAAGAGAGGTCTTTACCTAGAGTGCTAGAAGTGGCTCATAATTCGCTGTCTGGCTTTTGTATCTCCACTGCCATTTGGCCCAATATTTGCTTTGCTTGTGTAAAGGGGCATTGATATCTTGCATCATTTTTGATTGAGCATGACACACTGCTAAAAACAGCTAAGAGAAATTTGATCTGGTTCCATCTCTGTTAACACTTTCTCGAGCCTCCGTTTTTTGTTTTTTGTTTTTTTTTTTTTTTAAGATTTATTTATTTAATATGTATAGTGTTCTGTCTGCAGGTATGCCTGAAGGCCAGAAGAGGGCACCAGCTTTCATTATGGATGGTTGTGAGCCACCATGTTGTTGCTGGGAATTGAACTCAGGACCTCTGGAAGAGTAGTCAATGCTCTCATCTGCTGAGTTATCTCTCCAGCCCCTGAAACTCAGTTTTTATCTGTGGAATACGAATAATGCTACTTGGTTCTTCTCCCCATAGTTCATAAACTTCAAGTAAAGTATATAAAATGTTTACAAACTTTAAAAATTTGTAAAACTATAGTTATTTTGATATTGTCATAATAATTCTTACATTGCTTTCATAATGACCTAGGGAACATATTAATTTATCCTATAAATACTGTTGTCATACTCCTTATACTCTGTGTATATGGCTTTTTCTTTTCCTGACAGAATCCAAGGCTTCTAGATGATGTCAGTTTCCACCCGTGCATCCGGTTCAAACGTTGGGAATCTGAAAGAGTTTTGTCATTTATTCCTCCAGATGGAAATTTCCGACTCATATCATATCGTGTCAGCTCACAAAAGTAAATTGATGTATCAGCCAGAATTTGCCCACACAAACAATCTAAATAGAATTCCTGTTCTTGTTTAGTTTTTACAGTTTAGTTCTCCACTGCTTACTTTAGCCATGGCTCACCTGGAGACCTAGTGAGAACTGGTGATGAAATGAATATATGTACCTAAAACAATCAGGGTTCTGAACCTGGAAGTGTAGAGAAGTGAGAGAGAGTAGGTTAAAATCTGGAACTAAGAGCAAGCCTTTGGGATATGCATGACCTGGGCAGACAATAACTTGGTGCCTTAATCTACTATGGTCTGTAAAGTGTTGAGACAGCCTAAGACTTCCCTAAACCACCTGCTTTAAGTCACTCTTCTCTACTGGGGTGCGGGTGGAGGCGGTTCTTGTTTTTAAGACAGTGTCTTATTTGTAACCCAGGCTAGCATCAAAGTCTAAATCCACCTGCCTCAGCCTCCTGAGTGCTGGGATTACTGATATGTGCCACCACATTCAACTAGCATTGAATTTTAAACAGTTTAACATTGTCAGCTGTAGCTAATTTGTCCCTTTAAAATATCTGAAAGCATTTGGGTAACAAGACAAAACAAACTTTTTTCTGAGAAATTACTTCTTAGCAATTTAAATTCTTTTAATGGGTTCTTTGTTTAACTGTGTCCCTTTGTCCTAGTTGTTTATGCAGTGTTTAAAGCAGGTTTCTGTTTTGGTTTATGTATTTGTTACCAACCTGTAGAGTTCTAGCGCACTGGTATCAGAACACTGTACTGTCAACAACCATAGTGCATAGGCCAAATCTACTGGATATATGGCCCTGGGCACAGTTACAGACACTGTGGGACACATACTTCATCTGAAGTTGTCCCATATCTTTCATTATGTACTTATGTATTTTTGTATCTTTCTCTCTGTCTTATTTAGTCTAGTGGCAATACCAGTGTATGTGAAACACAGTATCAGCTTTAAGGAAAACAGCTCTTGTGGCAGATTTGATATAACAATTGGACCAAAACAAAATATGGGAAAAACTATTGAAGGAATCACAGTGACTGTTCACATGCCAAAAGTTGTGCTGAATATGAGCCTGACACCAACACAAGGCAGCTATACATTTGACCCAGTCACCAAGGTACAGCCACTTCAAGAGTGAGCAAAGGTTCCACGGTCTGTTTGTTTGTTGGGGGTGGAGGTCATAGAGTAAGGAAAGCAGGGTCCTTGACTTGCTTACACACACTTCTAGCTAAAATTTCCAGAGATCTATAATAGATGATTTTCTCTCAGCCCCCTTGCTTCCGTATGTAGAAAACATGGTAAGTTTCCAGCAGCAGAATAGAGTGCTTGATAAATGAGAAGGTGGGTTTGGTTTGGTTTGATTTGAGACTCGTTACTTGCAGCCCAGGCTAACCTGCAACCCAGGCACTTGCTACTGCTTTGTGCTAAATTAAAAGCATGTGCCACCACTTTTAGTGGAGAAGGTGTAATTTTGAATAAACTCATAGAGCATTTTTTGGGTGGTTTTATGGTATTTGTTTGTTTGGTTTTTTTTTTTTCAATTTTGTTTGGTTGGGGTTTTTGTTTGTTTGTTTTATTATTGAGACAGTTTCTTGATGTTGCTCTGGCTGCCTGGGAAATTTGCTGTGAAGACAGACTGGCCTGAATTTGCAGATACGCTTGCCTGTGCCTCTGCCTCCAGAGTGCTTAAATAAAGGCATGAGATAGTACACAGAGCATTAAAAGATTTTCTAACCTTGAGGCCTTGAGAAATGGCTCAGTGGCTAAGAACATGCACTGCTGTTGTAGAACACTCAAGTCTGATTCCCAACAACCACATTGGAGGTACACAGCTGCCTGTGACTCCAGCTCCAGGGAATCTGAGACCCTCTTCTGGCCTCTGTGGGCTCTGCTCACATGTACAAACCCACATAGACACATACGTCCATATAGATAAAGTAATTTTTAAATAAGAACATTAACATCTTAAGAATTCAGAGAGTTGCTGGGTGTGGTGGTACACACCTTTAATCCCAGCACTCGGGAGGCAGAGGTAGGTGGATCTCTGAGTTCGAGGCCAGCCTGGTCTACAGAGTGAGTCCAAGACAGCCAGGGCTACACAGAGAAACCCTGTCTCAAAAACCAAAAAAAAAAAAAAAGCAAAGAGCCCTTCCAGTGACCGTATAGTTCTAAGTGGGGCTTCTACGTCCTTAGCTGTCCACCCCAACGGCAGCCACACTTTCTTTTTTTTTTTTTATATGAAAACATTTTTAATTAAAAAGTAATACACGTAGATTTTTTTTTAAGTTACTGGAGTATGACCAGGGACCACTAACTTCTACATTCTAAAATGATAAGGCAGCCACACTTTCATCTGTTATTACTCAGTCTCCACAGAACAGGTGACTTTGCTTGAAGGATTCTGTTGCTGAATGTTTAATGATCGTAACAAGCCATTTGTCTACTTCAAGCTTCTGTTTTCCAAGACACTGATTCGTTTTGTGTAATTTATAGTATCTGTTAACCTCTGAGCTTGTCTTTAACACATAGTTCAGATTTTTTTTTTCTCTTGTCTTTTTAAGGTACTAGCATGGGATGTGGGGAAAATTACTCCACAAAAGCTCCCAAGTCTTAAAGGTCTGGTGAATTTACAGTCAGGAGCACCCAAGCCAGAAGAGAATCCAAGCCTCAACATACAATTCAAGATCCAGCAGCTTGCTATTTCAGGTAATGATAAGTTTGCTGTGCGTTTAGGAGAAATTGGGTTAGGAGTTTGGAAGAGTACTAACAGTTCACCCAGAAAGAGCTACAGCTCCAGTTGCCTACTTGCTGCTGGCCTCCAGGAGCAGGAATTTGGGAGCACAGCTTCTCAGTCTCCCGTCACGCTATCCCACTTCACCTTCATTGAAGTGCCAGAGAAACAGTCAGTCATGCTACAAGGTCATCTTAACCAAAGCCATACTCCACAGAGAATATAGCATGTGGGTGACTGAAAGGGACATTGTTTCCAAAATGAATGAAGCATTGTGCAGTGTCACATCTAGGGTAGATTTGTTTATCCCTAAACAAATATTGCATTATTGCTGGGAAAATGATGATTTGTCTCATTCTTTTTGACACAGGCTTAAAAGTGAACCGCTTGGACATGTATGGCGAGAAATATAAGCCATTTAAAGGAGTCAAATATGTCACAAAAGCTGGGAAGTTCCAAGTGAGGACATGAGAAGAGGCCAACCTTCAAGATCAGTTTGTTTTCAAGTGTCATTACAATTTATTACTGTTAGGTACCAAGTGAGTGGGAATACATATACAGCATTTGTGTCAAGCTACACTGCTAACAAAGTTGCTTAGTAATCGATGTAGGGTTCTTAAGGAGCTTTAAGCTAAGGAAAGTTTTCTACAGACTTAGCTTATTTTGTATCTTTTCACTTAGGAAAAGATTTAGATTTCTTCCATGGGGGCTACCAGCTGAATGCTGCACATTGTAAGAGTGAAGGCGGAAGGCTACGGTGATAACCTCTCTCCTAAAGCAAGTGAACTGGTCTCATCCACCAGCAGGAACTGTCTCGGTCCATGATGTGTCAGGTGCAGCCAAGTGTCACACCTTCTGATCTTAGCCATCTCAGTCAGTGTCTGCCCGAGAGGAGATTGCCCCACCCCAGAAGTTTACAGAAAACTGCCTCTTCAAGTGTTTGCCTTACTCAGCTTTTCACGTGTGCCATTAAGCAAGCACTGTAGCAAAAGCCACTTCCACATGGCCCTGGCAGGGAGTAGCACAGCTCCATGCTCCATTCTCACTGTACTTGGTATTATATTTTTTATAAATAAGATTTTTATGTAAAGCTCAGATTTTGATTTACAAGGACCTTGCTACAGTAAATATACCATCAATTTTGTGCCACCAGTTCAGCTGTTAGATAGCACAGTCAAATCATCTGCACCCAAAGGGCAAATACTTTATTAAGGTAATGAAAGGAAACACTACTTCCGCTGTTAGGAAGTTATTGCAGGCACAAGTGTTCGTGCTTTTAAACAATTAAGGTAGTAAAACAGAAAATTAAGCAAAACTTTTGCCGTCCTCATGTTTTATTAAAGCTTTATCTAATGCCACTCCAACCTAGTTAGCCTGAAAGCCTCATGCCCGAGTTCAGCAAAAGGAGGAAAACATGTTTCACTACTGTTACTTTTTTCTCTTTTTAATCTTTTATCTTTTTGTGCTTAAATAGTTGATTTTGCTTGTATGCCCTATATTTGAAGGAGCACCTTTTCATAGTATGCATATCCCAAGGCCATTGTGATGGACACACTCGCCAAACTATTGTCAAAATTTGAGTAAATCACTTGTCTTTGCTGTGGTGTGTACATGGAAGAACATTATACTGAAGGCCAAACAAAAACGATTTATACCAATTGATCCTTATGCTTGGAAAGTCAGTCTGTGTCTCATTCTGTATCTTTTGCTTGGAAATCCTTGTGCAGTGATTTTCCCTCATTAGACATAAGAAAATGGAGGAAAGCTGAAGGTTAAGACAAAGGTGCTTGCTCTTCCTACCCCCTTGTTTTTCTTTAGATTACTAGTTTTCTTGTCCTTTTTTCATCTTTCCTTTATGCTGTTTGTCTTATGCTCCTGGTTGGAGTGCTGGTGATGTAGGAGGACTGTTGCATTGGCCCCCCGTCTCATAAGAAAGGCCAACTGTTGCAACTTCAAATAGAAATTTCTTGAGTAACCAATCTCAGATTGGCAATTTTTTTAAGTCAAAACACAGAATATCTATTCCCTTTGACTAAGATTGGTTATCTCGTTCTGGTTTTAGTACCTTGCTCTTTTACCTCAAAAGCAATCACAACAGTTTTATTTCTTCACAGTCCTTCATCTCACCATCCAGAGCTAGACTGCAACTTCCCTCCTGCCCAGTCTTTTTGTCTATCAAAGTAGTAGAGCATATACCAAGTCTCTTGTCTCCAGGAATTTCTGCTAAAATAGCTAAGCAGATTGCATTCTTTTACAATTAAATTATTGTATTTATTTTGACAGAACCCAGTAAGCTCTTTCTCTAGCTCTGGCTGTAATGTCAATAAAAATGTGAAAACAACAGACTGATTTTTTTTTTTAACTTTGGTTTTTGATGGAATATTCTCATATTCAGGCTGCACTGAATCAGTTTCTTCTGTATCATAAGGTGTTACAGTTGCTTGAAGAACATTCAAGGAGCTAAACAGCATATTCACAGCCATTCTTTTTTTTTTTTTTTTTAAGTGTCCCCTTTCTGGTCACAGACTAAATGACAAAAATGATGAAAGCTGCCTTCCTTACCACTTCAGTATAGATCCAGGAGTACCCAATATTAAGAGTTTTCAAACATGGAGTTCTGGTCAACCCAGCATATTCCCCTTTTGTTTTTAAGGAACCATAATCCAAGGACAAATAAAACAGATGAGCAGGATGTGATAGCACATGCCTTTAATCCCAGCACTCTGGAGGCAGAGGCAGGCAGATCTCTGTGAGTTCAAGGCCATCCTGGTCTACAAAGCCCAGGACAGCCAGGGCTACACAGAAAAACCCTTTCTCGAAGAAAAACAAAAGTGCTTCCTTTCTGTGACGTAGCCTCCCACTCCCCACCCCCAACCCAACACCATGGGAATTCAGCTGGTGGCTTCATTCCTTAAACGGTGATACAGAAGAACCCTGGAAATATGCTAGTCTTATTGTCATTAGAAGCAGTTGGTTAGGAAAAAAACAACTCACTGCAGTGTCAGCGGCACACAGTGCCAATAAACAAGGTGAAAAGCAAATGGGGGTGGTGTCAGGAACTGCTGAGCCAACTCTGCCTTGGACAGAGGCAGCAATCCACATCTGGTTGGGAACATCTAAGTCAACACTGATAAATTTCACCAATAATAATACTCATGTGGTATTTAACCTCTTTTCCCCCGTTCTAGAAAGTTAGGCAGAGCATGTTTTTTTTTTTTTTTTTTAGTCAGTGTTTCACCAAGCAGGAGGAGGACTGTGTCCTCAATGCTAGTTCTGTCTCACAGCCCTACTACTAGGATTGGGAACAAACAAAAGCATCCCTCACATTTTACAACTTCAGCTTTTTAAAGGATGGTGGTAGTCTTCAGTAATAGCTAAAATCTAAAATGAGGGACACTTCAATTGGGTGTCCCACATCTGGCTGCTTTGCCCACTGGTAACTTGTGATTTCTGGTCCTTCTCATGTATAGTTGCCAAAATTGTTCCTGATCATACAGACCCTCTTATGTAAATAAACTATTAACCTCAACTCCTTTATGGATTGAATGAAATTGTTAGTTTCCAGATCTTGAGGATTAGTTTAAAAAACAAAGGAAGAGTCTGACTTAAAGTTGTTAGTAAAATAACTTGTCTATCATTTAGAGCATTATTCATATAAATGTATTTTATTGTTTTAAACAGAAAAGAGGCAGAAAACATTTGCATATAATAAATCCTAGCTTATAAATGTAGTTTTTTAATGTAGTGGTGGCATCTCTAACACATCATTCAGGGACTGTTTTCCTTTTGCCTCCTTGTATTGTAAGTACTGACACTCAAGAAAAGCACATCTGGCAGACATGTGTCCCCAGAACTGGAAGAACTTGGAGAGCAAACATGATTTTTCTTAGTTCTTCTAAGCAATCTTTAGTAAAACAAAAGATGATCTTTGGCATAGATTCATACTTTAAAGGCATTGATATGCATTTATATCAGGTAAGCAACTATACAGATCTGCTGAGAGCTTTGAAAAGAAATCTTTATCAGCTGAAAGGAAATAGGAGAAGCCTGAGTATACAGGGTCAACTTAGGATTTACACATTCAGGGTTAGGACTGAACACTCTAGATGTGGAAGAACATTCAGCATAAAGGTCTCACTCCTGTAATCATCTGGTTCTTGATTTCTGAAAGAAGCTTCATGTGCTGGGAAATGCTTACACAGCCAGGATAAATGCAAAAACGAAGGAAGTCACTTTTTCTCTGACCTTTCCCGATAGGAAACATGCCTTTCTGATAATTAGATACCATGCTCATTATTCTTGGATACTTGTATTTAGAGAAGGATGAGAAAAGCTTCGTGGTAGTTGGCTAAAAGCAACTGGGAACTATAATAGTTGCTACTAATTTATCCTGAGCAGCACCAGCATTATAATCTGCAAATGCTATTCTCCCTTAAACAAGTATCTTTCAGACTTAATTTTGAATGGACCTTTCAAAGTAGCAAGCAAAGCCAAGTGTGGTGGGAGGAGCTAAGAGGCTGACACAGGTAGATCACATGAACCCTGAAGTTCAAGACTAGCCTGCACAACATAAAGAGACCCAGTCTCAAATTTTTCAAAAAAAAAAGGGGGAGGGGGGATGGAGGGATTACAGACAAACACATACCTATGTATCTTTAGCGTCTTGTTTAAGAAGCATATAGAGGAAGATTGCCAAAGCCTAGGATGGCGTGGTTAAAAATGCAGCATTTCAGCTCAGAAATTAAAAAAGAAAAAAGAGCTAACGAATGCATGCTAAGGCCTCAGCATAGACCTCTACTGGCAGTGACAAAGCATAGAAAACCTGGGAGTGGCCCCACTGGCAGGATGGGCAGGATCACACCCTCTAGTGGCAGAGAGCACCAGTGTGCTTAAAGGATGGTCACCTTGGCAACCAAGCAAGGCAGGATGTGAAGCAGGAAGTGTCCCTCACACAGATATTACTCGGGAGCATGGTAAAGACAGAATAGTGATTTCCTCCCAACAGTGAAAGTTGGTTTTACATTGTGAGGAACTAGGATTACATGGGGAGAGCAGGAAATGAATCCAGGCTATACAAACTGGACCTCCCCAGAGACCACCTTTTCCTGCAGCAACTATGCACACCCCAGGGAAGGTAGACAAGGTCAGCTGCAACATGGAAAATCCAAAATTACTTTTGAAAGCACAGTTATTAACTGACTTGCCTCAGCTCTCGGTCTTGAGGGCCTAAAGGGGAAAAGGAGTTGGTGAACCGTAAACAGAGAAGGAAATATTCCCCAGGGTAGAGCAGGGCAGGACTTCTGGCTAGTGTTCACTCTTATTCTGAGCTTATGTAAAATCCATGGGCTAGAGACCCAGTCCTCGTTCCGGGAGCCTGTGCACAGGAGTAACTGTGAGAGTAGAGAGTTTACACAGAGACACATTTCAAAGTGTCCATGACAAGAGTATAAATGTTTTCTATCTGAAGAGGCCCCATTCCTTGCTGGTGTGTGAAACCAGGGATTGATTTTTCTGCTCCCAGCAACTCTGAATGGCTTCCAAAATTCAGATGGTTCTCTTCTCTTTAGCAGAAGGTTATGTGCCAGCCAGGCTTAGCGAGGTGCCTACTGGTACCAGGGAGTCTTTCTGACCCAGCGCAGAGTGAAGCCAGCATCTGTTCGAATTTTGATTGAAGCGGCTTCTGCTTCTCGCACAGTCTCCTTCACAGACTGCATGAGGTTCTGGGCATTGTGCACCAGCATCTCTGTGGCCTGCAACGAAAGAGCCTGTTACCACACGCAGTCCCTGACGCAGTGCTTCGAGCAGCCATGAAGAGAGGAGTGGACCCCACCGGTGCTGGATCACACTTGCTTGAGACCCTGGTGGTTTAACTGCATAAACAGTGACTGCACTGTGCCCTTATATGGGTGACAGCATGCACTCGTTCTTGGTTTTCAAAGGCAGTGTTCTTTCAGGACTCCTGCTACTTCCTCCACCTGCACCGCTTTTTTCGAGGTAACCCAGGCTCCCCCTCCAGTGTCCTTCAGATCTTTGCTAAGCTGTCACCTCTGGGAACCTTTCCTTACATTAAATCAAACACTATTAAATTCCTAGCATTCTTGAGGTTATTATTTTTCTTCATAAAATCCATCATCACTAATTGGTTTGCTATATATTCTACCTAGGTTGTTTAGAGGATAGGTTTTGTTTTCTTAGTTGGCATTTATTTGGGTTTGTTTTGGGGGGTAGGGGGAGTAGTTTGGTTTGATTTATCTATCTGTACTATTTAAGTTCCATAGAGCAGAGATTTTTGTTAATTTTTTTTTCACTGCTCTCCACTATTTAGGTCAGGGAGCATTTCATAAACAATGAATGAAAATAATCAAACTAAGCAACCAACTACATTATAAATGTAAGTACATTACTTTTCAAAACACAAACTTAGAGGACAAGGATCTAGTTGGATGTCTACTCACACTCAGACAACTCAATCATGCTAACTATTTGTAAGTCATAGATCTTTTGAGAATTTAATGAAGGCTCTACAGTTTCCCCAGAAAAATGTGTCATATGAGTGAAACGTGTGCATAAATGTCAGAGGGCTGTGGGAGAAGTACCTACATTCTAAATTCCTAACATTTGTCTTCCTCCTTGTTATGAAGGGTCTCAGGACTGGAAAGACTTGGAGCCTTGCCAGGCAAATTCACACAACAGTCAGGGTCCAACTGAAAACTTCTTACTTGTATCCTGTTTGTTCCAGTCTACCATACTGTTTCCACCTTTTCCAATTTTAATGGAACACACACAGTCCCAACATGCATTTGGTTAAATAACTAACTTCATGTGATTTAGCATGAATCCCAGTGTTACCCTTTCTTTCCCAACTTTCCCTGTCTTTAGGCAGAAGACATCTCCAAGGAAAGCAACCAGTACCACCCTTGACTTGCACTCTATCGAAGTCAGAGGTGATGAGGCTCCCATGGCAGGGGATGAGGGCTGCTGGAGTGAGAGAATGGGGTGTGAGCAGCAATGGCGGGAACAGCAGAAAGTGTCTTCCATGTTTCCTCAACGGTTCCCCCTAGTCACTGTGGAGCTCAGTGCTCTCTCAAATTATTTGTGAGTCCCCTAATGGGGAAAGATTGTGTCTCAGTTTAACTTTTAAAATAATGACAGGTCCTCTGCGGGCAGTGTACCTAAGATGTCCTCTATACCATAAGAAAACCAGGAGTGTGACTCAGAGTAGGCCCACCAGAGGGAAAAAAGGAAAGAGAGGGTTGCTGAATTCTCAATTCAGAGGCAAGTTTGTCCTAAAGCTGAAATTAAGCAGCAAAGAAGCGTGAGGCAGGGAATCCAGAGCAGCAGCACATACCTGCTCAGATTCCTCATCGCTGATGTTGGTCCGGCCCAGCATGGTAGCCTTCACTGTGGACAGGATTTTGAGCTGGGTGCTTATAGTTGGGATTCGCTCACATACCTACGAGAAGGTTTCACTTGATGTTTGTTGTCTGTCATGCCCACAAGTTCCTTGGAGGCAAACATACCCAACACCATTCCCAGCCTGTAGTATGCAGAAATACTCAATACAAGCAGCACAATTATACTTGTTTTTATCTCTAGGGTCAGTCTTACCCCAATTGGTTCATAAATGGAAGCATTCAAATTCTACTGGGTTAGGAAATAAAACTTTCAGTCTATTTTTTTCTGAATATCCACACGCTGCCCTTGCTGCTATTGCTTTCCCTTCTAGAGTGCCCCTTCCTCCCTATTAACCCACTTTCCTCAACTCTCTGTTTTCCCACATCCAAGCTTCCCACTCAGGTGCTCGCTCTCCCCCCATGTTCTCTCTTGTTCATTACACACACACACACACACACACAGCCTATTTTCCCAGTACCTGTAAAAGATTGGTTCTAATCCGCTTATCTGTGCACTGCTTAGCAACCTCCTTGGCCAGCCGAGTCACCTCATCAGAGGCCTTGGCAATGTCCTTGGCACACTGAATAAGTGCCCGCTTGGTGCCACTGCCCCCTCTTACCAGCCGAGACATCTCCGCCATTAGCAGAGCCATGCGCTTGGCTGCTGCAATGATGTCATTGCCCTGGAGAGAAGCAAAGACACAGCATGAGCTCTGCCCACACACTGGCCAAGTAGAGGAAAGTAGGAAAACAGAGGAGGAAGCCTGCTGCTCTAGCAGCCCTCTGGAAGGGAAAGGAAGGGGGAGAGTACTGTTCTGGGTGATAGAAAGCACTGGAGAAACAGAAGAGGGAGATAGGGCGCCTGTCCCAGCACTCAGTGAGAGAATATCCTGAATGGAAACAAAGGAAACCCAGATATTAGTCTGAAAGGGCAACGTAGGTGCCCCAGGCGCAGCACTGGACAAGCACTTGAGCATCTCCAGGTTAATTGTGTCAGTAACATAGGGCCAGAGCCAAGGAGTCGGTCACATGGGCATTTTGATTTCTATAATAGGGGAGGAAGCAGTGGAGGCGGCCAGAGAGGGAGAATGAGGAGGAGGCTTTCCAGATGCTGAAAGCATCCTCTTCATCTCTGCTCTTGTAAACAGCAGCCAAGTACTTGTGCTACTTCACTAGGTAATGATTCTCAGCCTGAGTGAGAAAAGCAGGAGAAATGGATATTTTCTCATCTAGACTACTTTGCCCTCCCTGTACTGCCTCTTGACCTGTCAGCTTGAAAGAGCTTACTATTTTAATAGTTCCACATTTTGAAAGGTTACAAATCAATTCTTCAGTCCCATCAGCTACATGAAGCCTCCAATTAAGGAATGTTCACCTAAAAGGATGCTGAGGGAGGAATCAAATAAACTTGAATCCAGTCGTAAATAGAACCCCCTTCTCTCATTATCTGAGATTTGGCATTTGGTTCACTTAAAACCCTCATGGATTATAATTAGGAAATATTTAAGCAATTTATTTATGTCCTTAACAGCCTAAAAGGACAGCAACTACAGTGTTTAAAGCTACCTGAATGGCCAGGCCCACTCAATTTTCCCCTCATGCTTTTCAATTTCTGTGCAATGCAGTGAGCACACACAAACCATGCCACTCAGGGTGCTCCTGCAAGAGCTCCACAGGCACCATGAAGTGGCTCATCATCGATGGTGGAAAGTACATAATGTCTCAGGAAATAAACTGAGGCTAGAGAGAACACGGGTTTAGGAGGGAGTCACAAGGACAGGCAAGTGTTAGATGAAGCCATCTGGACAAACTTCCAATGTAGACCCGAGACAATGTAGGAGGACATGACACTGGTTAGAAGACATCAGTGCCAGGGTTAGTTATTACCACCATCTTCAGACTTGCAACATGCCATCTTCAAACAGGAGGAAAAGGTGATCACTTCTACACCTACACTCTCCAAATGAACATTAGTTCAGCAGCCAAGGCTCTGACACCTAGCTGATGGCCTTGAGCTTTCCCTGTGGGCTCCCAAGAAGGCCAGCATCTGTCACACAGCCAGGTGCAGGGCAGCAAGCAGTCCTCCCCTGAGACTCTGCCATAGAAAGCTGCTTCTTGTCCTGGTCAGCTCTGCTGAGCCATCAGTGAGGTCAGTGGGAGCCAAGCAAAGCTCAGTGGTCAAGCTAGGGGAGCTTTCAGAAGTCCCCAGTGGCTCCTGACCTAGAAGTCACTACAGCTTCCCAAGGAGTTTATAGTTCCAATATGGCCACAAAAATGGGAAGAAAACGAGGCCTTTGAACTCCATTTCTCTTTATTTCCAAACATAAATGCAGTTCAGTAGGGCATTAGCAAACCTATCAAACTTGTGAAGCCAGTCCTAACAACAAGGTGCAGACAGACAGTTGCCCGCCCGGCTCAGACTCACAGGACCCGCACAGAGAATGAGTGATGCAAGGTGTCAAGGCTGCACATGGCCGGATGCATTTGGAGCAGCCCCCAACTGGGGTTACCGATCAGTACCTTACTAGACCACTTGGTAGCTTCCCGGTGCAAGGACTGAGCCGCGGCCAGAATGGGCTGGTTGACCGGCTGATTAGATGGCATTAACAGCAGCTCAGGTTCGTAATCGTCTTCCATGTCAGAGGGGAAAGGGAACCCAACAGCATCAGCCGCATCTGCCTCAGCTACAACTCCTATACCCACCTGAGCGGCTGGGATACCAGGCTTTGTCGAGGGCAGGAAGGGTAAGAAATAGGGATAGTGTTAGTAAGAACAACAGAACTTGGGAAATGGAGCTTTAGCTGGTTTAGTAACCAAAGCTTGCCTGGGTTGGGAAAGAAAATGGCTTGTTCTCCAGGAGCCATGTGAACCAAGGTTCAAAGAGAGGAACTCAGCCTCCAGCTTAAATCACCTTGAGGTAAGTGAAGAAATTTGCTCTAGCCAAAGGTTTCCAGAGAAGGCAGGTGCTATGTGCTTGGTGCTGAAGTCAAACTTGACCAGAATCATGTGTTTGGGGAGCCAAACAACCCAGTAGCCATTACTTTAAAAGGAATCCAGAGGAGAAAAAGTAAACATAGCTATATAAGCTGTTTGAACAGGAAAAATGAGCTTCCTCCTGAATCAGATACTCACCGTTCCATCATTCTGGAACACACTATTTCCTTCAGCAACTAGAAGTTTCACATGAGAAATGGCATGTCAAGGATAACAGACAGCAAACCAGAAAACAGACAAGAACACCAACATAACAGTGCATGAAGATGACTTACCAAACACCCTACAACCACCCAGCTACCTATAAGGAGTCTCGAGAAAATGCCTCATCGAGTTCCTAATGCAGATAAAACCCTACATCTCGGACTGTCTTTCTCCTCAAAAAGATCTTCAGGGACAAATCTTCCACAATATCTTACTGTAGCAACTGAAAACACCACCTTCTGAGTACAGCCTCTCTCTCTCTCTCTTGTTGAAAACAGCTTCTCACCTCAGACTCAGCTCACTAGTTCACAGATCAGGTAACACATAGACTTGGCAAGTAAATGAGGCTAAACTCAAAGGAGCCCTCACATGAACCCAAAATGGCTGCTGTGAAAGAATAGGAAGGAAGAAGGGAGGAATATGAATTTTATACCAACGGTAGAAATTATAAGAGCTTGGAAAGACACAGAGAACAGATGCTAAAAAACAAGTTGGAATGGAAAGAAAAGGAATTGCTTTAATGAAGCCAAGCCATTTATAAAAAGACTGGTAAAGAAAGGTTGCTTATACCAAGGATCTGTAACCAGAAGGAAATACGTATTCATATAGAATTTTAAGGTTCCTAAAAGGCTTACCCTACCACAACATTTCTGTAGTCCCAGTACTCCAGAGGCAGAGGCAAGAAGACCACACTTGAGACCAGTGTGTCATGAGACGGTCCCAAGAAACAGAAAAACTTTTAGATTAACACTAGTAATTTTTGGAGCTAGAAAGAGAGCTCAGTGGTTAAGAGCATTGACTACTCTCATCCAGGACCTGGATTCAGTTTCCAGCACCCCATAATGGTTCACAACCATCTATAACTCCAGTTCCAGGAGATCTGACACCTTCTGGCTTCCGTTGGTATTGTACCTATGTAGTGCGCAGACATACACCCAGGCAAAACAACCATGTAAAATAAATAAAGTCTCAAAAAACATAAAATTAAAGTAAATCCAAAACAACAACAACAAAAATTTTATCCTAAACCCACCTCAAAAAAATGACAATGAAGTTGGAGGGCACAGGGCCAGTGAGGGGTTAGATAACACCAATCCTTTCACCTAAACTGTCTCAACCAAGACTCCTCCCCATTCCCTGGAGGAAAGGACAGTTTACTACTGCTATTCAGAGTGACAAGCTGCACAAAGACAGATTGACAAATACAAACATATATTCCTTCCCCACTCATACATACTTCATACAATTCCTAACTTTGTACAACTCAAAAGTCGGTGAACTCATGAATTTAGACCTTCTGGCCAGGACTTGTGAACACACTCAGCACAGTGGGGGAAATATATTGGCCAATGCTGTCTGACCCTCTGAAGTTTCACTGTTATAGTTCATATGTATTTTCACAATATCTTCAGGTTTCTTATAATTAAATTTACATTTTTCTTTGGGGAAAAAAATCAACCCTACTGTCTCATTCTGCATGCACAGTAGGATTGTGCTACATGATCCTGGGAGTATTGGAAAGACATCATTATAAATAATTCCACAGGTCAGGTTCAACACCAGCAAGGCTTCCACTCCTGGGAACCTGGGCTAACCAGCTAACAGTTCTAAACATTGGTTTAAAAACCAAGGCTGCAACAACAAATAAATTTATTAAAAAAAAAAAAACCAAGGCCACACCAGGCAGTGGTAGTGCATGCCTTTAATCCTAGCACTTGGGAGGCAGAGACATGTGAATCTCTTGAGTTTGAGGCCAGCCTGGTCTACAGATTGAGTTCCAAGGGAGCCAGAGCAACACAGAGACACCCTGTCTTGAAAAAACTTTAAAAAAAAAACAAAAACACATCAACTGTAGGCAGCAACCCCCCCCCCCGAAATATATTCAATTGAGGATGTAAAAATAAGGGAATATAGTGGAATGAAGAGCTAGGGTTCAGCGGCATTAGAAACAGTGTAAAGCTAAGAACCACATCTCACCACAAGATGAGCAACAGAATTTTGCTCTAAGCAAGAAAAGAAACCACTCATTTCTAGAACTGGGAAACAGGACATAATCATGAGGCAGGACTGGGTTACATCCAGATTTTAACTCAAATCATTAACATTTAGACTTAAATTAGCTGAGTTAAAGCTAACCTGGAGCTGTCTTGAGTAAAGAAGATCACAAGATCATTCTGAGAAAAGACAAAAGCACACTGCTTCTGAGCCACCAATCTACCTGCTTCTCGATGAAAGGATTGCAGGAAAATGCACACATTTCATCTAGAAAACCCACAAAAGATACTTTCACAATTGAAGTTTTGCTAGTTAGTAATGGAGCATCGAAAAACATTCAATAATCCAATAAAAATAATTTCTAAAAAGACCCAAATGGCAGGAGGCAGAGGAGCTGACATTCTAATGGACAAAGAAGGAAGAAATGCTCTTCTTTAGCCACAGACATCTCAGTTTTTACTTTTTCCCAGGGAGAAGCAAGCCATCAAACACTAGGGACTTCTCACTAAATTACTGGTAAAAAGAACACACTGCCTGAAACACAGGAACTAAGCAAGAAGAAAGGCGCTCATATAGACTTCTTCCTGGGCTGTGTACATGGTTCTCCATCCTTTCTGGAAAGACACATTCCCAACAAGTGAAGTCTCAGTGCTTACCTTGCTAGACCATTTCCGAGCTTCGTCATGGAGCTGCCTGGCAGCCATCATCATTGGCTGGTTAATCACCTCCCCAGCTTTCTGCTCAGGGAACTCTTCATCCTTCTCTTCGGGTGGTGGGGGCCTGGGTGGAGGGACTTCACCCTCAGGCAGAGGTGGCTTAGGAGGAGCCAGCTCATCAGTTAACTACACATATGAATAAAGCAAGTTGTAAGTAAAGCCCTTGGAGCTACTACCAAAAGCCAACCTAGAAAATCTGTGCACACTGACTCCATGCAAGACTGAGCCACATGAGGACATTTGTGACATCTCAGTAAAAACATTTTCTTCCCCTACAAGAAATGAGCAGCTGTGTGTTGGTCATGTCCCACGGGAGGCATACATAGCATTACCAGATTAACAATTTCCAACACCAGTCCCCACAGAAGATGTAAGAATTGGTTCTCGTTCTGGTTGTCAAAAGGCAAATGAGAGGCTATAACTTCCCACTGGAGCCTCAAGTTGGGCATCAGCCACGTGATCTCTGTGACCCTAATTCTAAATGTCATGACTCAAAGAAGCCACTTTCCAGGAATACCACTCTCCTCTGGCTCCAACCATCAAGAGCCTCATTGAAAAGTGTAAAGAAATGTTCACAACTGGGGAACCACCAACCCTACCTATGTTTAGTGATCCAATTTTGTCATTAACCAATCTAATGTCTTTTACTGGCATTAAATAAGAAAACATACTAAAGGAAGTAAATATAATTATTGTATTGATAAACTATTCTTCAACATATTTACTTGGAGTAAATATCTATATACAATCATCACTGTTTCTGTTTCTAGGATTTGAAACTACAAGATATTACCCAACTAGCTTATTCTTAAATCATAAGAAAATATATTCATAATACTTGAAGGGAAAGAATTATGAAAAGATTCGAGGGCCTAGAGAGATAGCTCACCAGTTAAGAGCACTTGTTGCTCCACCAGAAAATACAGGTTCAAATTCCCAGAGCCTACATGGCCACTCACAACCATGTATAACTCTGGTTCCAGGGGGCTAACACCATCTGCTCGGTTCTGAAGGTACTAAGCATGCAAGCAGTGCAAAGCACCCATACACATAACAACAAAAATTGTTTAAAGATTTTAAATTACAGTTTAACTTAAAAAGCAAACACAAAACTTTTCTTGGGTCTGAGGAGACAGTAGAGTACTTGTCATGCAAGCATGAAGACACTAGATTGATCCCTAGCACCTACATAAAAAACTCAGCATGGGCTAGCATAGTGGCACATGTCCCAGCACTCAGAGGGAGAGGCAGATGGATCTCTGTGAGTTCAAGCCCAGCCTGGTCTACAGAGTAAGTACAAGGAGAACCAGGGCTATGTAGAGAAACCCTTTCTCAAAAAAACAAAAATACCAACAACTCAGCATGGTAGTATGTGCTTGTAATCCCAACACTGGGGAGGCAGAGACAAGCAAATCCTCTGGGTTCACTGGCCAGCTAGATGGGCCAAAATGGTAAGCCCTCCATCCCAGTGAGAGATCCTGGCTCCACAACTAAGGTGAAGGGCTCCTGAGGGACAGCACCTGAAGCTCACCTCTTGCCTCCGCAAGCATATGCACACACTGCATATGCACCTGTGCATATATATGTACACACACACACACACACACACACACACACACGCACGCACGCACGCACACACGCACGCACGCACGCATGCACGCACGCACGCATGCACATACTCAAAATATATACTTACACAATTCTTTAACAATTTTTTAAAAGCAAGTACTACTTTTGTTACTAAAAAGAGAGGAAAAAAAGGCAAGAACCTATCAAGATTCTAACACTGCAATTTCCCCCTTAACAATTCTCACCACACATGTACAAGTTATTTTACTACACGTCATCCCTTATCAGCTCATCCCAACTGCACTCACCTCTTCTCCATTCTCACCCTGTGACACAGGCTGATACCATGTAAGTACATACACAAGTGCTGGGTTATGATGTCATTCAATTTAAGAATGACAATCAAGATCTGTCTCTAATTCATCACATAAAAACTATACAAGGCACTTGGTAATAGAGACTGTAAAGGCAGATCTGCCTCTCATACAGGCTCAACCCCTTGTTGCTCATTTCTTCCATTTCTCTGAGCGTACTTACTCGGAGCTGTTCAAGGTCTGGTGGAGGAGGCGGGAAGTCAGGCTCCTGAGGTTGGAAGGCTTCTCTGACCTTGGCCACGGCTCCCAGGATCCGATATCCTGAGTCCAGGAAGCTCTTTTGCAGGCCTAAACACAAGACACTCTCACTTTCAGCTGTGCAGGTCAGTCCCAAAAGCACTGCCTGTCCAGCAGAAGAACTGGTTCCCATTAACCAGGCTGGATGTCAAGAATCATGGGCAGTGACAAGAGAAAGGGAAATAGGACAAGTCAGAGGCCCTGAGGAACTGTTGCCAGCTGTTCCTGTAGTGGTGAGGATGCATTCCGACTGTTCAAGCAGCAAGTACTCGGGCTGTGAATACTAGGCTCAGATGGTACCTAACGCTTCTCTTATGATGAAGCAGCCATGAGATAGGTTTGCTGAGTGCACAGCATGGGAGATGTCAGTTTCAGATTAGATTTGTAACTCCCCAGAGTACATCTCACCTTTCTCTTTACGTCTGTGCTCTAGATGGCATTCAGTGTGTCAAGCCTTATCTCAAACTGCTAAAATATGAGAAACTCCAATTAGGAGACCAAATGCATCCACAGTGATGGTAGACTGGGAATTTGAGGAAGAGTCTGCATAGGCCAGAAGTGAGTCGTCAGGCAGCCTAGATTCTCACAGATGAGATGGCAAATGTTGGTTTCCAAAGAGCAAGGAATATACATAATTTGCAACTAACCAAGTAGCTGCAATTACTATCTCCTTTAATGGTACTGAAACTATGATCAAAATGTAGCTGAGGAAAACTCAAATTCTTTCATGTAGCGCTTAAGACACCAAAGTTAGTTTAAGCCCTCTAGATTTGATAAAAACAAGATTCTCTATAGAGAAAGGTCATTATATGCAAGAAAAGTAGAAGAGAAGTCATACCAACTTCATGAACTAAAAGGCTGGCAGATAATTAGCTAGCATTCATTTTAAAGTTTCCAAAATTATGACTATAATCAGGGATAGGAAGCCAGACAATATCAAGAAAATGTAGAGACACTGAATCACAGATTGACAAGCCTGACAATACAGCAAAAAAATTGGACATAAGATTAATGCAGTATTCTCAAACTAAATGTCTACAGTTTTTTTTCCTTTGGGTTTTTTGAGACATGATCTCATTCTGTAACTCTGCCTGGCCTTGAACTGGCTATATAATCCTAACTGGTCTCAGACTGACAGTTATCCTCCTGCCTCAGCCTCCTGGGTGTTGAGATTACAGGAGAGAGCACCAAACCAGACATTGTCTACACTTTTCCTCCCAGATTTTCTATATTGTGGTTGTGGATAAGTACTCTTCTCCCATCTCTGCCGAGTTAGCCTTGCTGTTGGGATGAAGGACACCATGCACTGTTGCTTACCAGGGTCAGAGATGTTTCCAGCCACAGCCTTGGCATCCATCACCATTGGAGAGATTGTTTTGCTCAATTCATCAGAAGCAGCTTTCACAGCTTCTCGGAATTTGGGATCCTCAGAGTTCTCTACCTCCCTCTTAGCAACCAGCAGGATCCGGTTGGCCCGACGAGCAATGCTGGTTGCCCCAGCGACCAGCATCTGAGGCTGAATATTGGCCATGGCTACCTTACACTTGTCCAGGTCTTTTTTAATTGCTTCTTCAGAAGCATCCAACAGAGATTTGGTGTCAATAGCCTCGTCCACCAGCCCTGCCAGGAGAACGAAAATGGAAGTGAGTTTGTTTTTAGAGGAACAAAGACTCTAAAACACTGTTGTCTGTTTGCATCTCATGAGAAAGTACAACACTCAGAATTCTCTTCTCAGTTCAAAGCTCTTACTACAAGACTGAAAGCTTTCAAGTGAACAAAGTAGCTTTAAAAAAGCAAGCCCAGTCCAGAAGGTCATTTGTACTCAGGATTTATACTGACCGTGGTCACTGGCCCTCTTGTATCCACCACAGACAACCAGATGCGCAGAGACATCAGGAGGAAAGGGACTGGATCTGAAACCGTCACTGCATCACCACCACAGTGTCGCTTAGTGACATCCTCTCCCTTCCCGGCTCACTCTCCGCCACCTGTGGACTATTGGCAGCCTGAAGTGCCTGAGATGAGCCACACGGCAGATGCCAGTAACCCTACAGCCTGCTTCTTATTTCTGTTACCTCTCTTTAGACACTAAGGGAGCTCCGCTTTCACCTCTGGCTGCTATTGACCCCTGAGAGCAGGTTCTACAGGGATAGCAAAGAGCCTACACTCCTCATTTCTGCCCTTCTGTCCTATCCCTCCACAGAGAACAGGGAAGATTCAGAGGCGCTTCTGCAGTTGTACAGACACGCAGGTGCCTCCTTTTTTTCTTTTCTTTCTTTTTTTTTTTAGAACTATGTAGTTGATAAGTTGGAGGAAACTCTGAGACAAGCTGAGTTAAATGGTAGCTATTGTGGTTCCTTGAAATGTGAACCCTCTGAAAATGACAGGGACACTTACTGTACCTACAAACACCACCTCCCAGCTTCTGAAACCGAACTCTAGCTGGGACTGGGCAAAGGCAGTACTCAAAGAGAAGATAGGAACTATAACAATGAACATCACACTGGAGGGCGGCTCTAAAATAAAAGAGACTCAAACAGTCTCTCCTCCAACAAAGAAGCAAAGCTTGAATGAGAAGCCGCCACTACTCAGCAGCCTAACCAGGGCTCAGCACACTGTCGAGTCCCTGACTGTCCCTTTATCCAGTTACAGCCCATACAACCGGTCCTGCTTGAGGTCCTCAGAACTCATGCATCAGACCAAATGAATTCTGCAAAACTCTACCTGTCATTTTTTCCACATTATCAATCCACTGGTTCTTCATGGTCTCAAAATGTTCATAAGCAGCTTGATTGCCAGGGTTCCTCAGCAAGATTCGAGCAGCTGAGATGACCTGTCAGGGACGAAGCAATCTTCAAATCCCAGGGCACTAGCACATTCCAATACAAATCCACAGTAAAGCTTTTCTCCCTTTTACCTACAGATGGCACCAGAAAACCAAAATTGGCAAGCCTCTTCAGGCTAACCGCATTAAGTTTGGTGTCATAAACAGACCCCAGACTGGGCTCTTCCACACAAAGGTTTAGATAGAGTCACAGCCTGGTTTGGTTTGATTTGGCTTGGTTTGTGGTTTTTGTTGTTGTTTTTTCAAGACAGGGTTTCTCTGTGTATCTCTGGCTGTCCTGGACTCACTTTGTAGACCAGGCTGGCCTTGAACTCACAGAGATCTGCCTGCCTCTGGTGTGCTGGGATTAAAGGT
Source organism: Lophiomys imhausi (assembly GCA_907164525.1). Lineage (NCBI taxonomy): Eukaryota > Metazoa > Chordata > Mammalia > Rodentia > Muridae > Lophiomys > Lophiomys imhausi. Next base: position 14,079,817 of record CAJQZJ010032031.1, on the reverse strand, counting down.
GTGTGCCACTATGACTGGCCACAGCCTGGTTTTAAGAAAAAAATAAGCACTCATTTATTATTTGAGAGAGAGAAAGAGAGAAGGCTGGGAGAGGTAGGCACGCCTTTAATCCTAGCATTGGGGAGAACAGGCAGGCAGATCTCTATGTGTTCAAGATCAATCTGGCCTACATAGTGAGTTCTAGGTTTCATAGTAAAACCCTGCCTATAAAATAAAAAAATTAGAGTGAAATAAAACATTACTCAAATTTGATTTATGAATAATATTGATTAAAATATGTGTTCACAATTAACGAAAAATTACTCAAACTTTATTTAGAAAAGTATTTACTAAAATACCTGTTCAGTTAACAAGCTGCTTTCACAGTCATTACATACTGAATTTTTACGACAAGCCCATGAGGGGTGGGGTAGGTAACATCTTCACTTCCAAGATGCAAAACTCAAGACCCTCAGAAGGTTCCTGGATATTTTGGTGATGATGTTTGGGAAAGAAGTACTAAGTACCGAGCATTGCACAGTCTGTGCATGTATGTTTTTATTCCTCAAAAACAATGTGTTATAAAGGAATTAGCTTCATGGAATGAGAAAGCTAGGAGACATTTGAGTCCAGATCTGTCTCTAAAGTCTTCATTCTTTCCAAGACTGGAGTTTTTAAGTCAGTTTTCCGGGTTATGTTTTGTTTTTGGAAGCACGCGGACAATTTTATTAGAGTTTAAAAGAAAAACTACAGTGCAGGCAAGCTGGAAAAGCAGCAGCTGCCTGGAGGAGATGAATGTGGGAGAGAAGGAAAAAGCCATTTAAGCTGCACAGAGGTCAGACACATGGGGGACAAGCAGCTACATGGCAAAGAAAGTAAGAAGCCCAAAACACTGAGGCAAAAGGATAACATGTTAGAGTAGATGCAGAAAGAAGTAAAGGAGAAGCTGGTTTCTCTGAATAATTCAGAAAAGCAGGAGACTTATTATGCCACATATGGCTGTAACCTTAAGTTTCTGTCTTTCTGGGTTTTGTTTTGTTTTTTGGTTTGGTTTGGTTTGGTTTTTCCAGACAAGGTTTCTCTGTGTAGCCCTGGTTGTCCTGGACTCACTCTGTAGACCAGACTGGCCTTGAACTCACAGAGATCCACCTGCCTCTGCCTCCCAAGTGCTGGGATTAAAGGAGTGCGCCACCATGCCTGGCTTTTGGAGTTTTTTTTTTTTTTAATCTCACTTTTGTACTGAGATTTTGTTTTGTGTTTCATAGAAGTTTTTTTTTTTTAATTAAGAACGTTTGAACAATGTAACAATATTCTTACTTGCTTTGGATTTCCCAAGTAACTTTTACAATCTACACTGATGCAGAATTGTGATCTTAAGTCATGGACTCTTCTGTGACCCTCAATCAATCAAAAAGCATTGCATATGTGTTTGCCTGTGTGCTTTGATAATAAAAGAAGAATGTCCATATTTTATGAAATTTCTAAAAGGTTGGATGAAGCTAGGCATAGTGGTGCATGCCTGTTGTCTCATCACTCAAGGGACTGCTGTGAGTTCAAGGCCAGCCTGGGCTTCATAACAAGATCCAGCTTCAAAAAATTTTTTTTTCTTTTTTTAAGTTAAATGAGTGTGACTTTTCCAAATGGACTGGGGCATGTAGCTCTGTGGTAGTGGGAGGTATCTGCCTTGCATGTATCCCACTGATGGGGAATAGGAAGGGAAGAGAAGGGAGAAACACACACAGACCATTTTCCTCTCATCCCCAGAGAAATTCCCACAAAAGATACAATCACAGCATACCTCCCAATATATTACAAGCACTTAAAAAAAACTGTAATAGCTTTTTCTATATTAATAGAAGGTGGGGAATACAACCCTGCATAAACATCACACTAAATGTTGAGTTAATCTTTCTAATAAAGCTAGCTGGGTGTGGTTTTGCACACCTATAATCCTAGCATTAGACAGTTTTAGTCCAGCTGGGCTACAATCAAAAGCCTGTCTCAGAAAAGAGGAGTGGGGAGAGGAAATGGAGGCTGACTGACTTATTAGAACTTTCTTTCCAATTTGTTTTCTCTCATTTCCAATCTTCTTTTGTGCTGAAACTTCCTGGCTGTACTTTGGTTACATAATTATATACCTTAGTTATGCAATTAGAAAGAAAAGGAAAACAAGCAATAGAAACAGCTATTGTTTTCAATATCCTCAAAGAGATGCTGTGAAAAGACAGAAACTAAATAAACTTTCTCTCTTTTTTTTTTTTTCGAGACAGGGTTTCTCTGTGTAGCAGCTCTGGCTGTCCTGGACTCGCTTTGTAGACCAGGCTGGCCTCGAACTCACAGAGATCCGCCTGCCTCTGCCTACCAACTGCTGGGATTAAAGGCGTGCACCACCACCGCCCGGCAATAAACTTTCTCTTAATAATATCCAAATATTTTCTTAGTTACATATGTGTGATAGGGAAAAAGGTTGCTTGTCTTTTGTTTTTGAAATAATACTTACTGACCATCATTTAAAAATTCAAACAATGAAAAAATGAATAAAGTTCAAAGTCCTCTATAATCCTAGAGGTCACCAAGTTTGACCCAATGAATATGTAAATATGTATGTATGTATGTATGTATGTATGTATGTATGTATGCATGCATGGAATATGTATATATGATGCACATGCACATGCAAACATTTGTATGTGTGAGTACATGTGTACGTGGAGGTCAAAAGACAACCTTGGTGTTGGTCCTCATCTTCCAACTCAATGGAGACAAGGGTCTCTTTGTGGTCCATGATTCTGTATGCCAGACTCACCATCTCCACCCACCACTTCAGCTGAGGAGCACTGTACCACACACATACCCTCCATGGATGGCTTTTACGTGAGTTCTAGGGATCCAGGCTCAAGTCCACATCATTACTAGGCAAGTGCTTTCCCTGGTGGGCATTTCCCTAGCTCCGCACACATTATTTTAAAGATTTATTTTTATTATTTCTAATTATGTGTAGGTATGTGTGTTGTGTGTGAGTATGTCCACATTAGTGCAGGCGCCCATGAAGATCAGAGGCATGAGATCCCCTGGAGATGGAATTACAGACAGTTGTGAGCCACATGACATGGGTGCTGGGAACCAAACTATGGTCCTCTGAAAGACCCTTTAAGATGGCTCAGCAGTTAGGAGCCATCTTACATCCAGCCCCTCCACATACTTTTTCTTTTTTCTTCTAATGTGATCTTAGCAAAGTATCTAAATTAATTTCATCTGCTGAATAGTATGTGATGATACTGAAATAAAGAGCAAGCAAAAGTTAACCTGGGGAGTGAGTTCTCGGGCTGTCTTCACTGAAGCCTGAATGCCTTCCACTGTCGATTTATTGGCAGTACCAACAGCAGCTGCCTTCTCTGCAGTAGCTCCAAGCCTTCCTGAATGGTTTTCAAAGTTGGCTGCCCTCTCATCAAATACCTTGAGGAAAAAAATAAAGACATCAAAAAATTTTATTTCAATATAATGCATCAGGAAGCCTTAGAAAAAGGCTTCTTAATCTGATACTGCAACTGTGCAAAGATTTTAGAGATGACATCAAATCTTATTCATAAAACAATAGTCAAATGGCAAATCATGACCTTTACATATTTTCTCAGAGGTTTAGCCTTAAGCATCATGTACATGCACAAAGAGGCACATCCTTAAATCTTCTTTCAGACCTACTTACCGAGAGCAAGCAGGAAACACACAGGACTATATACTTCACAACAAGTGCACCGAATGTGAACACTAAATAATCTCATTTCCCCAAAGGTTTTCTCTTAGTTTGAAGAAGAGAGATAAACCCCTCCAGGCTTTATTGTAGGCAGCATTACAAGCCCTACCTAGGTAGCTCCAGCCTCCTCTCATGTATCCCATTACCATTAATGTTGTAAAAACTCTGCCCTTGACCTCAATGGGTAAAATGATAGCTGGTGCTCATACAAGACCTAACCAGAGGCAAGGATGGGTGATTTTATTAGTCCCAAATGCAAAACCTTCTACTTAACTGTTTAGTTGGTTCTCTGAATCTTAAAAAAGTCAACTTTTCCTTTCCAAATGGATATCATGAGAGGCTGTACATCACCAAAGAAACTATTTAACTTAAAATGACAAAAGGCTTTCTATTTATTTGGGTTATCAAGATAAGAATCGATATCTGGAAAATAAGGTACACCAAACAGCACTGGGTCAGATGTATGCTATATACAGAGCATGCCAAGAGCCTGGCAGACTACCTCTTTTTCATATCCTACTGAAGGTAGTTAAGGACACCACTTCCATACTTGGTATCCAACTCTGACTCAAGTCAGACAATCTCTAAAGGTTTCCTAGTTCCACAGCAAGCTCCATTCTCATACCAATGTTCTATATTCACTGTGTGAGGTCTATCTCACCCTGATCTATCCTGACCTATTGTTTTGATTCAGTTTCCTAACTGGGTGGTGGTGGTGCACACCTTTAATCCTAGCGCTGGGAGGTAGAGGCAGGCATATCTCTGTGAGTTTGAGGCCAGAATGATCTACAGAGCAAGTTCCAGGACAGCCAGAGCTACACAGAGAAACCCTGTCTCGAAAAAAAAAAAAAAAAGAAAGAAAGAAAAGACAAAAATGAAGAAGATAAACACCTGAATCTAAAGGGGTTCACAACCTAGTGGGAAGCCCAGAAACAGGTATTTATAATAAGGTGTGTTGCTATGTGAAACAGCAGAGCCATACAGCAATCTTATGGGAGTAAAAGGAAAGGTACTTAACGCATCCAGAAAACAAAAGAATGCAGTAAAGGATGAAGAGGAGGAACCAGGCTGAAAAGAAGTCAGGGTAATTAGGCAGAAAAGAATCGAGGACACAGAAGGGCCGAGTATACAAGACATTACACACAACTAGCTACTGAAGAAGCATGGAATAAGAGATAGCAATCTGTAAGAACACACAAAGAGTGGTAAAGTCACACCACAGGAGCTTGGGGACACAGCTCATTGGTAGAGTGATTGCCTGGTATGCATGAAGCCCTGGATGAACTACCAGATCGCACAAGTCAGCTCTTATGGCACAATGTGAGTCCAGCACTGAGGAGGGTCAGGCACTCAAGGCCATCCTCAGTGTCATAACAAGATCATGGTTAGCCTGGGGTACATGACAACAAACCAATATTTAAAAAGCTCCAGCTTTACCCTGATACCCACTGAGTGGTTTAACCAGAAGATCAGAGTTAGATGAACTTTCCCTTTTCTCCAATGATTCAAAGACAACAGAGCTAAACAATCATTTGGAGAGTGTAGAACAAGAATCAAAATTTAAACTGAGGCAACCATGGATTGAAAATTATGTGTGATATAAAATTAATAATTTTATAATTTATAATAATTACCTATTGGTATGAAGGTATAGGAAAAGACACCAGAAGCAACTTCAAAGAGAGACTCACCACATGCTTGAGGAATCCATGAAGCAACTAGAGTCTAGATTCTAGATGGACAAACCAGCAGACAGCTGAAATTTAGGGGTCTGAAATTTAGAAGCCTGGGATGAACAAGTAGCAAATCACCCTAGTGCAAGGAGACTATGAACTGAACCACCTCCTAATGTAGGCCGGAAAGAGAAAAGAGAGTCACTAGGAAGCAAGAACACAACATTTATCCAAAATGTTACATCTTGGGTGGCCCTCCAAACATTTTTTTCTATGCTGCTAATCAGTGGTTAAAAAATCACATACTTCCTGTCCTGGGTATTTTCATATGGCTGTGAGACATAGTCTGGACATGAAGACACAGTGAAGTCCTCTCCAAGAGTTCCTGGAAAAGCTGTTACATTACCCATTCAGCACCAATAATGTGACTGACACTCCTTTAGGAACTGTACCTCACGTACTGACAAAGCAAAGCCCCTGCCCACAAGGAACTTTCATGATGACGTGATCGAGACAGACCAGCAAAGATACAAAGAAAATATGACAAATGCTCTGAGTGTGCTTTGTTCTATTTGAAACAACATCTCACATAGCCTAGGCTGGCTGTACAGTGGAGGCTGACCTTTAACTTCTGATCCTTCAGTCCCCACCTCCTGAGTGCTGGGGTTACAGGCATGCACTGCCATCACCAGATTTTTGCAGTGCTGGCGTCTTTGTGAATGGTAAGTACATACTTGACCATCTGAGCTGCATTCCCAGCCCATCGTACATCAATAACTTCTAAGAAAAGCAGGATATGGATATTAAGAAATCCATGGGGTGAGAGGTGGGGTCTTTATGTGTACTTACACAAAAGTGAGATTTCAATAGAAAGGTGAAGAAAGTGAGTAACTATAATTTGTGGGGGAAATCAAGTGTCAAGAACTAAGAGTAGGACATAAACATATTCTAGGAATACTATGAGTATTCAAGATCAATGTGAATAGAGGAATATGAGGAGGGTGAAAAGTGTCAATGTGAGGTCGCAGAAGTTGACAAGGACCAGACCTCAGTGGTAAAGTCACTTTTACAGATCTACAGATCTAATTTACAGGAGTCAAATACACCCCATCTCTTTGCAGTTTTGCTTTCAATGGCTTTACATTAAAACAGCTATAGTAGGTAGGTATAGTAGTGCACATCTGTAATCTCAATACTTGGGAGATAGTGACAGGGGGATTAACACAAGTTCAAGGCCAACCTGGGATACATCAGCAAGACCTTGTCTCAAAAACCAAATCAAAATAACACATTGAGAGTATCTACATAATAAAAACCCAAGCAATATTTATTTAAAAATCAGGCCTGGGCTGGAGAAATGGCTCAGAGGTTAGGAGCACTGACTGCTGAGTTCAATTCCCAGCACCCACATGGTGGTTCATAACCATCTATAATAGGATCTGGTGCCCTCTTCTGGCCTGCAGGCATATATGCAGACAGAACACTGTATACATAATAAATAAATCTTTTAAAAAAAAATCAGGCTTTGTACAGAATAAGTACAGCAAATGAGTTTAATGAGTTTCAAGAATTGTCCTGGGGCTCAGGACAGATGGCTCAGCAGTTAAGAGCACAGGCTGCTATTCCAAAGGACCCGGGTTCAAATCCCAGCACCCAAATGGCACTTCACAGCTGTCTGTAATTGCCAGGTGTGATGGTGCAAGCCTTTAATCCCAGCACTTGGGAGGGAGAGGCAGGTGGATCTCTGTGAGTTTGAGCATAGCCTGGTCTACAAAGTGAGTCCAGGACAGTCAGGGCTACATAAAGAAACCCTGTCTCGAAAACAAACAATAACAACAAAAAGAATTATCCTGATTTGTGCTGAATCTAAAATGCCCTATTCAGAAAGCTGTGGCTGGAGTAATCCTCACCCCTCATTTCTTCCTGCCTGGAGTGATGCCTTCCTATGAGAAAACCACAGAGAGGACACCTTTTACCTTTGGAACCAAAGACACTTACTTCCATGCCACATTTCTTGATATGCAATGAAAAGTGATTTCAATTGCTTTAAGCTAATGGCCAGATATGCTACAGCTTTTACTTAAAGGCAGTCGTAACTGTCATAGCTGGTAGACTAGAAAACTCCCCCCCCCCCCGCCGCCCTTCCATCTTTCGTCCACAGCACCCTCTGTACCTCAGATACCTACCTCTTCTCTATTGGGCGCATCAGGAGGAGCAGTGGCCGCTACCGCCAACAGCTTGATGGGAGTTGTGGTATCACTGAAAACATCGGACACCTCTTGAGTCATAGCTTCCTGCATCTGGGCTTTAAGATCCTTAAAAATATTGTTTACAAATGAAAATGTATAGCAACTTCCAAAAGGCGCACCTTCTATAATGCCTTACTTCATAGACACATTCATTCTTTCTTTCACTCATTTTCAAAACTATTTCTTGAATATCAAATATGTACAAAGCACAGAGGGACCTAGTTATGAATTCTGTTCTCTAAGACTAATGTCTAGTAAAAGGGCATATAGGATTCCTTTCTTGGTGGACACTATGAAGTGATAGAACCACAAGGCTGAGCCCAAAGCAGACTCTAAACAGAGTTCCTCACCATTCCCACTTCCAGCCAGGCCTGATGATGACTGTAATAACTACTGGGAAGATTCAGTACCAAATTTCTAAATAGTTTATAATCTTAAAAGAAGTGGGAAATGAGAATAAGGTTTATAAAAAACTCAGTAACCTCCAGGTGCATGCATAAAACTGCCACATTAGGAAGGTTGTGCCACGAGGACTGCCAAGAGTTCAAGGTCAGCTCGGGCTACAGAGTGAGACACTAAATTAATAAATACTGACTAAATAACAGGAAAATGATCTATGCATAGAGAAAAATCACAAGAGCTCTTAATTAAATAAAAGTTAGAAAAACAACATTAGTTGCTGCCACTTGGCTTTTTCCTAATAAGCTCTGATTTCTTTATATACTTGTCTTGTTTTAATTTCCCCTAAACTCAAGAATCTCAAGCATCAGGCTGAGGTGGAGCAGCTCAAGCACTAAAGTACTAGCCTTGCCACATAAGAACCTGCATGTGAGCTCCAAAACCCACATCTGCAATGCTGGCCCTGGAGAGGTGCTGACAGGCAGATCCCTGGGGCTCACTGGCTGCCCAGCCTACCCCACTCAGCAAGTTCCAGAACAAAGAGATAGCCTGTCTCAAAACATAAGGGTAGATGGGTTGTCCTCTGACCTCCACTTGCATGTACACACACTGTACACAACTCTCTTCTGCTTGTTGTGTCTCAAAACTAAGACATCAAAAGTACACTGAGGTCTACCTTTAAGGAGTCTTGAAGCTGGGATGCAAGTGCTCTCGCCTGAGGACTCTCCCCTTCCCCTCGGGCAGCCAGGTCAGCCAGCTGAGCTGTTAGCTGATCTACACGGTCACACTTGGCAAGAAGATCTTGGCGATAAGGTCCCATCATGACATTGGCCAGCCGATGCCCTTCAGCCACAAGTCCACGGATGGCAGCTTGACCTAAATCAAGAGAAAAACCCTGAAGTTGACATAAGCCCAGAGACGGCAACTGTGATGCCACTCCAGACTTTTTAAATACCATTTAATAGAGGTACAGGGTTTTCGGACAAAATATACCTCTTTGGAAATACAGAAAACTATAAAGAGAACACAGGATGCATTAACTTGGGGGGGGGGTAAACTAGGATTAGACCCAGAGCCTCAAGTCTACACCCAAGTCTAACTTTTATTCCTCAACTCCTATTCTTTACAATGAGCAGTTTCTATTTACTAAATACCTTTTTAAAGCATGATCTAGGGATGGGAAGTGTAACATAATGGCAGACTACTTGCCCAGCTCACACATGTCTTAGGGTTTGGTCCCTAGCACTATGAAAGCAATAAAAACAGAAACATAACCTAAAAACATAGGCTATAGGTTTTGGGGTTTTTTTTTTTTTTTTTTTTTGGTTGGTTGGTTGAGGTTTTTTGTTTGTTTTTTTGTTTTTTTGTTTTTTTTGACACAGGGTTTCTGTGTAGCCGTGCCTGTCCTGGACTCATTTTGTAGACCAGGTTGGCCTTGAACTTACAGAGATCCTCCTGCCTCTGCCTCCAGAGTGCTGGGATTAAAGACGTGTGCCACCATGCCCGACAATTACAGACAGCTGTGAAATGCCATGTGGGTGCTGGGATTTGAACCCAGGTCCTTTGGAAGAACAGCCAGTGCTCTTAACCACTGAGCCACCTCTCCAGCCCCAGGCTATAGTTTTTGTTAATGGTTTATTTTTAGTTTATGTGCATCGGTATTTTGCCTTCATATATATCTGTGTGAGGGTGTTAGATCCCCTGGAACTGGAGCCACAGACAGTTTTGAGCTGCCATATGGATGCTGAGAATTGAACCTGGGTCCTCTGGAAGAGCAGCCAGTGCTCTTAACTACTGAGCTATCTCTCCAACAGCAATGTTACATTTTATTCTATTAACCTTAACTATCTTACTGCATGCTAAGTATTATTGAATATTCATATTGTTTACATGCTAAGTATTACTGAATATTCGCATTGTTTATAGAAATGAATTAATAGGAAAAAAATCAAATTGCAGATCCTATGGGTATGAACACTTTAATAGCACTGTGCATAGAACACGAGATTCACAGTGTTTCTATTATTTCATTCCTGTATCCACTAATGCATCTGCCCAGTTCTCTAGCCCCTCGCTTACACTAGACATCACTAATTTAAACACTCATCATACCCAATGAATGCAGGAAAGGAGAGCATATCTTTCAGCCTCAGCAGATGTGCTACGCAATCATGAAACAAAATCATATAAACTTATTCCTGGGTCTTCTTAAAAATAAAACTTTTAAGTTATAAAATTTTCAACTTTCAGCTAGGCATTGTGTTTGCACGCCTTTAATCTAAGCACTCAGAAGCCAGAGACAGATGGCTTGTGAGTTCAAAGCCAATCTGATATAGACAGTGAGTTCCAGGATAGCTAGAGCTACACAGAGACCACTTCTCCAACAAACAAACAAAACAACAACAAAATTTAAACTTTTACAGGATATTGTGAGGACATTAAATATTTTTATTGTCATTTTCCAAAATAATATATGTAACAGGGTACTTGGTAAGGACTATAAAAATAAAAACACTACAAAATGAAAACATACATAGGATTGATAGTAATTAGCTCAAAGTTTCAATTATGAAGCTCTTTCTGTTTGTGTACAGCAAAATCATGTACTCTCTAATACTTCTCAATTAAATCATAGAAATTGTGCTGACCGAATTTGGAAATGGAACCATCCTGACAAGTGACTTCCCTGTGGCTGAAGAACCTTATGACTTTCAGCACCTTATTACTGATCATAAAGGACGAGTGGCAGTAACCCGCACATTTGCATGGAGAACAGCACTTACCGACTCCACGGTCATCAACTGTAGGATTATCAATCCACCGCTGCGCTTGTTCAATCTTGCCCTCGAGGTGGACAGCTGCCTTAGCAGGTCTGCTGTTGGCCACAGCCCTGTTGGTTTTGGTCTGCAGGTTCTGCAGGGCGGTCGCCACCTGTTTAGCCAAGGCTCGAGCCTCTGGGGAGTCTCCTTTCCCCCTAAAGAAGTAAAAAGGATCATCCAGTTATAATTTACATTGTAGACACAATTTATGTTGAGATAATTTAACTGTTAACACATTAATGAGAAAGAAAATTGCTAATGATTATTAAATTGATTTGAAATTAATGTATTCTTTAGCCAATAATTATGAAAACAATTTAAATTCACACTATTTTCTCCTAGTTTGAGTCAGTGTATACAATCCTGCGGAGCTCACTCACCCATCCCTAGATTGTCTGCACTCTCACCCTGCCACATATAAAACCCCAAGCTCCCCAAGGAATAAGGTGTGCCGAGACAACCATGTTGGTAGTGGAAGCAGTATTAGCAATAACACAGCTAGTAATGACGCTGTATGAGTCCGAATTCTCCCAGGTATGCTATAAACTCTAGCTCTCCCCTTTCATCATTTAATCCTCACATCAACCCTATGAGGTAAAGAACAGTATTAGCCAAAACATGAAACTGGTGCCCAGAATTGAGTAAGAT
>CAJQZJ010032031.1:14052903-14068286 GCA_907164525.1 Lophiomys imhausi | reverse complement strand
TCTTCTTCCTTATTTATTTATTTGTTTGTTTGTTTGTTTGTTTGTTTGTTTGTTTGTTTGTTTATTGAGGCAGGGTTTCTCTGTATAGCCCTGGCTGTCCTGGAACTCCTTCTGTAGACCAGGCTGGCTTTGAACTCACAGAGATCTGCTAGGATGAAGGGTGTGCGCCTTCACCTCGTTTACAGTGCTCATTTTTAAATTACCACCTGCATTACCATATGTTACTATCATATAACCCCCATTCTCTGCCACAACTGATTGAGCTGGGTGGTTTTCTACTTAAAAAAAAAATACACCTTCAGTCACAAATTACATGTAATTAGATTCTAGGGTTTCTCTAAGTACAGTGTAGATAAAAGTTATCTGCGACTTTATTTCAGATACAGATAGTTAAATCCACCATCACAGGGAGAGCCTGATAAATTATGTCTAAGATGAGGTAAGGATCCACATTTTAAAAAAATTTTTCAGATAATTCTTGGTCCATACATTTCAAAAACATTTTCAAGTCAGTAGTTTTTTTTTTTTGTTTGTTTGTTTGTTTTTTTTTTTTTTTGGTTTTTCAAGACAGGGTTTCTCTGAATATCTCTGGCTGTCCTGGACTCACTTTGTAGACCAGGCTGGCCTCGAACTCACAAAGATCCGCCTGCCTCTGCCTCCCAAGTGCTGGGATTAAAGGCGTGCGCCACCACCGCCCGGCTCAAAAACATTTTCAAAGTCAACCAGTAGAGGTTCCAAAGCTAGAAAATCATGTTAAGCCTGGGGCGTGGTAGGTTGAATCAAAGCAAGAACCCCCAAGTAAAGTGAACAAAATGAATAAACACACAGGCAGGGTCCATCTGGCTACAAAGAAAGAAAGGGAAGGGAGGGAGGGAGGGAGGGAGGGAGGGAGGGAGGGAGGGAGGAAGGAAGGAAGGAAGGAAGGAAGGAAGGAAGGAAGGAAGGAAGGAAAAGAAAATACAAAGAATCTGGTCGATTTTATACCTTGAGATTACTCAGTCACAGAAAAATACTTTCATCTGCCTAGTCTATAAAGATGAAAACATCACACTGGGTGTGGTGGTGCACGCCTTTAATTCTAGCACTTGAGAGGCAGAGGCAGGTGGATCTCTGAGTTCGAGGCCAGCCTGGGGTACAGATCATTTCAGGACAACCAAGGGCTACACAGAAAAACCTTGTTTTGGGGGATGGAGGGATCAAAGAAACTATCAACCCATGTGGCAGAATGACCAATTTTAAAAGCATCTTTATTGCTTTAACTTTCTCTAACCTCTCCTTTTACAAAGCTAGACAAGGAAGGTGTTTACTACGGTGTACACATGGCCAGTCCTGCTGTATGTTTATGTTATAATGATAAGAATGACAACAGCATTAGCGGGGACACACACACACACACATGCAGGTCTACTATTATAACCATTACCAGTAGTTATCTCTTTGTCATCAAAAACCATTCCGAACATCTATGTAATGGGTTGTGTTAAGTCCTAGGAATTGATAGTCTCTGCCTTTTTGCTTGCTTAGCCAGCAATGCCTTTTTGTTAAAGGATTCTAATGAATCTCTTATTTTGGGAGGATAAAAATAGGCATTTTCTCACATAAGAACAGAAATAGAACACAGAAGTTAAGTGGAAGAAGTGGAACATTCCCAGATATTTGACTTTGGTTATCCTTAGAGAATGGAGCAGCAAGACTGCAGTAGAAAAGAGAGCCATTTCTTCTTTGCCATTATTCCTTCTTTAGCATTCTTGAGAGCATGTTGAGAGGTTCTGGCAGGGGAGTGCAGCCATTATACTACACCCTTGACCAAAATCAACCCTCCTCTAGCTATCAGAAGGACATCCTCTTGAACAAAGCAATTATTCTGGAAAGATACACATGGAACAGTGAAGGAGGACAGGGGCACCCACCTCAGACACCAGGTGGGCCGGTCAGACCACCCTCCTCACATCCTGCTGTAGAACATTTTAGGATTTTGGTGCTGACTTAAGTTTGGCTTCTTCAAATAGGGTCTCACACAGCCCAGGCTGGCCTCAAATTCATGATGAAACCACAGGAAAACTTGAATTTCTGATCTTCCTGTCTCTACCTCCTAATTTCTGGGATTATAGATATCTTTCACCACATCTTGTTTTATGCAATGCTGGCCACAAAACCCAGGGCCCTACACAAGAATTCTACCAACCAAGCTACATGCCCAGCCTATGGTGATGTTCTTGCAATATATTTGCCAGAACAAAGGAATAACTCTTTTCCATATAATCAAAGTAGGTATGATGAAAGCTTTTAAGAAAGAAAGTTGTAGCAAGGATGTTATTATAGGAACAATCATCCAGGAAATGTAATTTAAGGAAATGTAATTTATATAATTGCTACCCAAGAAATAACACTGCTGGGGGGGAGAGAGAGTACCTTCTTATGCTTCCTGTCTCACTCACATATACACACAGGAGTCACTTCATAGCTAACTACAAAAATTACTTTTCCTTGTGTCTAGGATAGACATACAACAAACATAACATAGCAAGGGAAGTCCTAGTTTAAAAATTATTGAAATAGAACTTAAAAATGATTCTCTGTGAGGGGAGTTAGATTAATGTAAATTAGACTTAGTAAGTATCTAGGGGTTTCTGATACAGTCTCTTAATCCGGGGCATGAAGATCAACTTGGCTGTGGGCAATTAGCTTATCAATTTATGGACTAAAAACAAGGATGAAGTCAAGTGAAACGAGGGGAGTCTCTATGGACTAAAAACAAGGAGGAAGCTAGATGAAACAAGGAAAGACTCTATGGACTAAAAACAATGTTTATGGCCTGGCATTGTTTTCAGCTGCTAAGTGGGCGGAGCCCAAATTAAGCTGTAGCCAGGTGTAACAAGGAGAGATCCTATTTAGGGCCAAGTGGATGGACTTGGGGGCGTGGGCATGGAGCATGCTAGAGAGCTCTTATGCTAGAGAGTCCTCAGGTTAGAAACGTACCAGTAGTTTGTACAGGCTGATGGACTAATGGCCAGATCTCCCTGAGGCAGAAAGAAGCTGGTGAGCAGGGAAAGCCTCAGCAAGACAACAAAAGACCAAGGACTAAACCCTGTGGCTCAGCTTTTGCCTAGAGGGGTTTGACCTGTCGGAACAGTGGCCTGAACGGAACTGTGGCTGGCTTTAAAGACTGAGAGCGGCAGAGTTGCTGATGCGAAGGAAATAAGTTGGTCTACAGACGGCTGAGGTCTCCCAGAGAGAAGAAAGCCTCAAGCCTTATTTAAGGTGAAGCAGCCATAGCCAATTTACCCTGATGAATCTACATCTGAGATATTCCAGAAGAAGACTGCTAAGTGCATTAAAGAGTCTACCACAGAGACTGTGTTCCTGACGATTGAAGACCTGCCCCAGAGACTGTATCCTTCTAAAAGGTTAGGAAAATAGTTGTACTAGTTATCAATAGGTTTAATGGTTAGGTAATAGGGGTTGTAATCACCTTAGGGTTAGTAGTTAAGTGAATATAGTTATCAATAAATACATATTGAATAATTAAAAAGGTTTGGTTTCAATTCTCAGCAGCCTAAATGTGTTCATTTAAAACCAAATGATCAGCAATAAATTATTAAAGTTCAATTATATCACCGATACACAGAGATAATATCTGACCTAGCCATGTCACAAACATATTTCGCCTATGCAGAGTCAACATGCATTTAACACACACTATGTCAGAGATAGGCTCCAAAGACCTGCATTTTAGGGAATGGATATGCATTTAACTTATGGGGATTCACCTCTACAGCTCCTAGAGTAAAAGAAGAGAGGGGAATGAGTGGAAAGTGACATGAAGAGATACTAATGTGAGACTAAGAAGTTAAATACATACTGTCTTCGTAAATCTCCTAATTTAGAGGTCAGAGCGGCTATCTCTCCGAGGGAGCGGAGGATGTCATCTCTCTCCTTAGGATCATCACATAATTCGGCAATCTTCCGAGCTTCAGTCAAAGCCCCTCGAATCTGTTCTTCTCCTTCAGGTCCACCATTTGGATCTGCGAGCCAATTCTGCACACCAAAACGGACAAGTAATCTACCCACGAACCACATTTAAACTCAACAAAGTTATCAGAAATGTCTCTAAAGTAATCACACAGCATGCTGACCTCGTTTGTTAGAGTGCTAATTCTAATTGTTTTACAATGGTTCTTAGCTCAGGTAAGATCAAATCACTCCATCTTTTCTTTTCTGGGGACTATCGTGTCATATTTCCCCACCACCCCAAATACTGAGGATCAAACCTAGCCATACCCTCTTACCACTGAGCTATGATACCAGTCATGTTGGTTTACATTAGATAAGCATTCTCAGGCTGGGGTTTTGGCTCAATAGTTCAGTGTCTGACTAACATGTACAAGGCCCTGAGTTTGATACCCAAACTGAAAGAAAAAAGATAAGGACAAAAAGGAATAAAATATCTTTATAAGTTTTATCCCATCTTTGAATTAATCTGACTTTTTTTCCAAGTTTTTTTAAGCATTTGTATTTGTTAAATGCTTGAAAGGTGTTTTGTATAGAATATAATCTGAAATTTGAATACCACTATATAGCAGTGAATTCTAAGACAGGAAACAGTTTCAAAATCTAGCATTCTGTCATATTCAGATCTTTTACCTAGTTGAAGTACTGAAAATTAATATATTTAGTTCAAAATATTGACAAATATGACTCTACACTTCTGAAGCTGTGGGAAGTGTCACCACTGGAAACTGCTGGGAATCAGTCATCACTAAGTGGCATTTGTTATCTACCCATAGTAGATGACAGCAAAGGACAGTGAAGAAAGATTCGGGATATTTGAGAACCCTTCTCTTCCTCTTCTCCTTCCTGCCCCTCCTGAGAACCATCCTCACCTGGGCAGCATCAATCTTCTTTGCAATACTCTGCTTTGAGTTTGTCATGGCTTCTAGCTTTCGAGCTGCATTTTCCACTTTTGCAGTGAGCACATCAAGACCCTGAGATACCTGCTGGGCCTTCTGCATAGCCACTGGCGAGGCTCCTTGTCCTCTACTCAGAATGAGAGATACAGTCACTATATTCTCCCAAATACTTAATAACAAATATTCCTTCCCCTAGTACGTGTCATTTTTAATAATATGTATATCTCTATTTCCCCAGTAAGCTCAGACAGCACAAGAAACAGAACAAAGGAAAACATCCAAACCACTTACTCTCTTTTTTGCTTTCAAAACCATGTGTTTTATTTTGTTTTGTTTTTTGAGACCAGGTCTAACCTACCTGTCGCTGGCTCTGAATGCCTCATCTTTTACCTTCTTCTTCCCACATGCTAGAATTACAAATGTGCACTGCCATGTCTAACACATTAGCTTCATGGAACTATGTAACCACTTGGAAGCCAGGCTAGCAAATTTCGATGATAATTATACTCAATTATATATAACCAAACATGAACTTTTGCTTTTGGTAACTTTTGCTGGAGAACTTACTGCTACACAGGGCTCTGTTACTATAGTAATGTGTGCTTTAGAGATGAGTAGCCCGTTAGCTAGTCTTATTTATGGCAAACTATACATTGAAATTATTTCAGAACTTGCTGTATATAGTATGAGATAGTACACCATATTGAAACCACTTATATCTATGTTCCAAATCCTGACTTTTGGCCCCTTTGGAATTTTTTTGCTAATGTTTAACATTCTTGGGCTTCAGATTGTGTTTGGTTTGGGGTTTTGAGGGTTTGTTGTTGTTTTGTTTTGTTTTTAACACAGAAGTTTTATTTTTAAAAAAACTGGATAAGTAAATGTTAATGTTAGAGGCTATTGATGTGATATTTTTTCTTTAAATTTATTTATTACTTCAAGTTACATCTCCATTATAGCCCCCTCCCTCCATCCCCTCCTAGTCCCACCCTCCCACACTCTACCCCCTCTCCTATCTATCCCACTCCTCTGATATAGGGTGCCTCCACATATCAGCTCCTCTCAGTTCATCAGTCACATGAGAGCTAAAAGCTTCCTCTTGTACAGAGGCCATACATGGCAGTTCCAATAGGGTGGAGTGTCCCACTAACAGGTAACAAAGTCCAGGTCCCTGATCTTTTGGGTCTATTGGTTGTACAATGGTTATCCTATACTATAATGGCTAAAATCCAGTTATAACTGAATATATGCCATTTGTATCTTTCTGAGTCTGAGTTAGCTCACTCATGATGAGCTTTTCTAGTTCCATCCATTTGGTTGCAAATTGCATGATTTCCTTGATTCTGATAGCTGAGTAGTATTCCATTGTGTAAATGTACCACAGTTTTGTTTTGTTTTTTTTTTTATCCATTCTTTGTTTTTGAGACAAGGTCTCCCTATGTAGCACTGGCTGGCCTAGAAGTCACATTTGGACCAGGCTGACCTCAAACTCTCAAATATCCACCTGTCTGTGCCTCCCAAGCACTGAGATTAAAGGAGCATGCCACCACACCGGTGTCACAGCTTCTCTTTCTTTTTATAAAATTAAAGTGGCATAAAGTGAAGGTAAGTAATTGTTTCTTATTTGTAAAATTAAAGTGGAATAAAGGGACGGTACAGGGCTTGCCTTGCTTATTTAATGAGTAACTGCAAGTATCAAGATCATATACTTGGAAATACATTATTAGTTCAGTGTCAGACTGCTTGTCTAGACTGCATAAGGATCCCTAGCACTGGGAAGGGGAAAAAAGGGACAGTAAAGATAATATACATTGGTCTGAAGTATGGCTCTCAGTTATAGACACTTGCCTGAATGTATGCAACCTATCATGACAAAAAGAGTTAGTGCTGAGGAACAAAAAGAACATACTGTTTCCCATGGAGTCTTTAAAGACTGATATTCCCTCTCTCAGAAATGGTATTTTACTCCTCAAAAACTGAGGAGACTTAGTAAGGATGTGATCCCTCAACAGACTTTCCAGGCCAGAAAGTAAGACTTGCCACCTTTTTACAAACTCAAAATATTTTAAGCCACCTGGACAATAAATTCAATCACAGGTGTGACCATTTCATCATTTTAAAGAATGGCATGATTGAATCTGAGCTTCCAACTTTAGGATAAACTCCAAAACATCCTTGCTTCTTTTAACAGTAAAATGATTCTATCATTACCTGTCTTTAAAAAAAACTTTTTTTGAGATGGCATTTGGTCTCATTTGATGTGTATGGGCATTTTGTATGTCTGTGCACTGTCTGCATGCAGTGCCTGCCAGAGGGCATCAAACCCTCTGGAACTAGAGCTGTAAGCTACTATGTGGGTGCTAAGGCCTGAACCCAGGTCCTCTGGACGAGCAGCTAGTGCTCCTACCCCATTGAGACACCTCTCTAGTCCCATATCTGTCTTTTTCTCTGTGTGTATACATGTGCATGCTTGTGTCCATGTTTGTATGCCAGTGTATGGGTGTTGTTTCTCAGCTGTCATCATCTACCTTGTTTTATGAGACAGGGCCTCTCCCTAGTCTAGAACTTACCGATTCGGCGGGCTAGCTGGACAGTAAACCCCAGGTATACACCTGTCTCCACTTATTAGCACAGGAATCAAGACCCCAGAATGCCATGAGGTCTGACTTTCCTACATAGAGTCTAAGGATCTTCACACTTGTTTGGCAAGTACTTTACCAGCTGAACCCCCTGAACTCTTTCTAAAATCCATCTATACCAACACTATAGGTAATGAACTCCATAAATGTACTGCCAGGTGTATGAAAGGCATACGTAACCCTCTGTCTCATACTTGAGGCCTTTCTACAACCTGACAAGAAAATGGAAGACTGAGGAAGCACTGTCCATGGCTTCTTTTATTTCCTTCAACTACAGTAATTAATCATAAGAAATATTTCTGGTATATGCATCTAACTGGGAAAAGCATAAGAATATATGGGTCAAATTCAAACTAAAAAGTTTACCTTGTCCTATGGGGGTAAAAACGTATTATTAAAACCTAGAAGGCTGAATGTCAATTTTATAAAAAGTATTACTGTATTTCAGCCATCAAAATGACAAAACAGCTGGGTACATTTAAGAAAAAAACAATGGGAAGATGGCTTTCTAATCTTTTATCATGAAAGGATAATGCAGGCCCTAGGGTGAAGCAGGGCCAGTTACTGATCTCTGTTCTAGCCTTTTCTCTTAACAAATTAATGGTCTCTCCCATACAACCGTCTCATTCTTTTGCTTATATTCACAAAAAACTGTTTTTGAGAATTCCAAGTGAAAATTGCCTGCCAAGCTGTGAAAGGGCTGCAGACCCAAGAGGCAGCAATGAAGAATTAGAAGAGCCAAGAATCTTGTCAAACTGCATTGGCATTTTTCTGAATGAGAACAAAACTTCCTTTTGTCCCTTCTGCAAAGTTCTTGCCATGCTTCTGACAAGGAAGGCTGCTTCTCAGCAAGAAACAGGCTCGGTGAAGGCCAATGAGACTGCAGCTAAGCTGTTCCCTCCCCCCTTCAGAT
Organism: Lophiomys imhausi; assembly: GCA_907164525.1. Taxonomy (NCBI): domain Eukaryota; kingdom Metazoa; phylum Chordata; class Mammalia; order Rodentia; family Muridae; genus Lophiomys; species Lophiomys imhausi. The sequence goes on along the minus strand of CAJQZJ010032031.1, from coordinate 14,059,824 downwards.
CCACGCTCTGAAGCCCTGGGGCTTCTCGGCTACAACACATGTTCAACTCCACAAAAAGAATACCTAATATGGTACCGGTATCTGCATTGTTCTAAGTATCTGCATTGTTCCTATGGTTTCATAGGAACGTCATTTTCATGTTGGTCCAAAGACAGTCCTTCCACAACCTACAGGCAGAGGTGAGCACTCTGACCCAAATACACTGATGTGGAGCATGTTGAGGTTTGTTTCCATGCTCTGATGTATACAGTACGCTGTGCATCCCGATGATGGAGGAGCTTTGGGACAGTTTCAAAGCAACATTAAATTTCATCTATACTAGGATTTTCAGCACAATTCAATCCCGTCAATGTCTATAATACATTCATTAACTCCATACATTTTTTAAAAATCTACATTTTACTTTGTTTTTTTTTTCAATAGCAAACTAAGTGTACTTATTTGGGGTAGAGGATTCTAAAAACAAAAACCTGAGAAGGGTAAAAAGGAAGGTTAAAATAAATAAGGGCCTGTGTGGTGGCTCAGAGTATAGGTGCACACACAAAAATAACCAAATAGTAACTATTTTAAAAATAAATTTTAACACAAAATGAAAATCAAAACAAAACAGTATCTCATGTAGCTCAGGCTAGCCTTCAACTCAATAGATAGCTGCGGATGACACTGAACTTTGATCCTCCTGCCTCCACCTCCTGAGTTGTAGGAGTCGAAGCATCCACTCCTTGCCTGGTCGATGGGTGCTGGGCCCAGGGCTTCATACATCCTAGGCAAGCATTCCATCAATTGGGTTACATCTCCAGCCCTACTGTATCTGCAATGTTTCCATCTACCCACCCATCTTTTGTAAAAGATAACTAATTTGGTGAGATTTCAGTTCTGCCCCTTATTCCTCAAAGAACTCTAGCTAGAAACTTAAAAATCAATTACATAATAAACCCTAAGTTTATTAGGCTTTGGATCATAAAGCTCTATTAGCAAAAGACAATTCAGTACAACTGGCATGGACATGCATTCAGAATCACCTCACTAGCAGTGAGCTGTTCACTACTGGCTGGATTAAAGTAGAGGAACTTTACCTGGTTCGCAGGTCAGCCACTTGGTCAGTCATCTGCCCTAGGGTCTTGCAGGTTCCTAGGATCTCCCTGCGCTCTTTGCCTGCACAAAGTTCACCAACTTTTCCAGCTTCATCTAAGATCTGCCTGATGGCCTGCTCGCCAGCATCCCCTAAAATAGTAAGATATTCAGTATCTACATTGTGGACACATCAATTATTCAGAGAGGTTACTTTACAAGTCAGCTCATTCATGAAGGAATAGATGACTTTAAAAGACAAAGGAACAGAAGGCGGACCACCTGACGGCTAACAGCCACGTGGTGCCTCACAACCATGAAGTGAGGTGGAACCATGGGCCCTGATGACGACTATTATTCAGCACCATATTTTCTCAGAGATATGAAGTGGCTTTGCCATCAGAATGTGAATGATGAAAAGAGAGTCTAATAATTTAACAATACTTAGCACCTCCAACTTCCATTAGGCTTTTCACATTGGTTCAAACAATCTAAAATGGAATAAATATTAAATTAGAAAAGCCATGAAGTCAAGCTCAATAACTTAGTTGGGTCTTATCTTTATTAGTCCACTTCACTATATACTTCTTAGTGACAGTACAATCTGTTTAACTAAGTGCATTGCTGACATAAATGATAATCTGTGCCCAACCAAATCTAGCAAAAACAGAGTATTTATTAAGAATAATAAACTTTCTGAATCAGGAAATGGATGAAGCAGTAACTTTTCAAAGAACACCAGCTTAGTTTGGTTTATTTATTCGTGATGAGAGATGATAAGGTCTGTGCCTTCACCCAGGGATGTTTAAGTTACTTGGAACTATAATGAGATGCTATCCTTATCTCGGGATGATGAGCTCATGGAAGGATGCCTTCCTTCCTTTATTTGCTTGTATTTTAGTTGTTTACTGTACAGAAAAGAAGAACTGCAGGGTTACCTGGGGAGGCACTGGGGTCCCGGAGCCAACCTTTGGCCTGGTTCAACTTGGAGTCTATGGACGCCAGCGCTCTCTTCATGGCTTCAGTATCCTTTGGAAGAGAAATGCCAGCTATTGTTTGTTTTGTATCATGGTCTCTCAATTTTTACGGAGAGGCAGTTACAACACTAACACACAACAGCTCAGGTGGTCCTACCACACCCTTAGATAATGTCATCACACTATAATTCTTTTATCTGTCAAAATGCAACATCTTGCATGCAAATCTTCAGTTAATTCTATCCCGCCTCCTGGTGTCTCCATTGCTAAAATTGCAAAAACCTAAAAAACTGCTCAAGCCAGAAAAAAGTCTAGTGCTTTGAGCAGGAAGAAGCCTGCTGCCTTGCTCTTCATGATCAGCCTTCCTACTAGTCAGCACCATCAGCAGAAGCCTTGCCAGAGCCCTCCCTGAGCTAGGCGAGCCTCATTAGTATGTGGTGCCACAAAGCACAGTTCTTTTAGCTCTTGTTTTGAAATTCACACATACACTGGATGATGTTTCATTATATTTAATTAATCAAAAAAATTGGAGTTACTTGTTGGAAAAAACAAATAGAAGGTGTTAATGTGTTTTGTTTCGGTTCTCAAAATAAACCACAAAAAGTTTTACAAGAAGAAAGCATACTGCTGGCCTTCCATGCTATTCCTTCGTTACTTCTCATCCACGGATCCCTCGCCATCCCTAATAAATGGATCTCAGTGTATTGCTTGTAACCACGACTCATGATGATAAGCATTAAACTAATACAGAATCTGTCAGGATGTAGCTAGAAAACAGCCAATAAAGTGCCATGACTCCCAGCTTAATTTAAAATATATAAAAACACAAAGAATGATAGCAAATATCCATATGCCAATCTTTAGAATTGGGAGATTGTACACACTCTTGCTTTCTCTCTGTCTCACCATTTCTCTAACTTCCCTCAGTGTTCTCTCTCTCTCTCTCTCTCTCTCTCTCTCTCTCTCTCTCTCTCTCTGTCTGTCTCTCTCTCAATCCTGTGTCGTTCCCCCCACCCCCATGGCTATAACTCTGTAGCTTATAGCTGGCTTCACAGCGATATCCTGCCTCTGCTTCTGACCTCATAAATTCTGGGATTAAAGGTGTGTGCTACTACAACTGGCCCTAAACTGGGCATCTCTTAAGTCTCTACTTAACATCTTAAAAAACAATCTATCTCTTTTTTTTTCCACTAGAGGATTGACTCTCAGAGAGTCAACCCATGAAAGCATAGCATGTTAACCTCTAAAATTCTAGGCAATGCCCCTATCCCTAAACTTGACTCGATTTCCAATCCTACAGGTGTTGTACCACCAAACTTCCACAAGGGGGCAGCAAACCCATCCCTACTTCCAATTCAAAGAGACACAACTATATCATAAAGATCAGGCAACACTGACAAGGCTTACAATCATCAGCAACTGGACCCGAGTATTTCTAAAATACCTTCTCAAATGACAGACTCTCCATCTTAGGATTCCCTTCTCTCTCATCGAAGAAGATACAGAGAGCTCTCCCATCCTAACTATTCTCAGCCACAACAACAAAAAAGCTAACTAAGTTACTGGGGGCAGAAGCATGTAAAAAGTTACTAATTATGTTAGCTGCCAATGTTAGGCAGCAACAGGAAGATCAAGTCCACAGTCCACTTATAAACCAGTAAAATAGGAGAGGAGTATCTTTAGGTGATTTTCTAATATCATTTAAATCTGTTTCTTTCCCCTGCTTTGTTGTACTGCAGCTGAAGTAACATGGAGCTGAATTCAAATGAGAAAGGCCCAAATGGATATCTGTGTAAGACTCTCAGGTAACTCTTAACATCAAGGAATTGGACAGTTTTCAGTATTTAACATAAGTTATAAGATTTAACAAGTTAGGTCTAGGTGAAGATCTGTTTATAATAACATAAGCTTTTTCTTGGAAAATATGTACATACCTTGGAAAAAGGAATTGTGTCAATGTAAAATTTCAAACTCTGTTAATAAACATTTCTCTTTTTTAACATTTATTTATTATGTATACAGTATTTGCTCTACATATATGCCCAGGCACCAGATCTCAATGTGGATGGTTGTGAGCCACCATGTGGTTGCTGGGAATTGAACTCAGGACCTTTGGAAGAACAAGCCAGTGCTCTTAACCTCTGAGCCATCTCTCCAGCCCGTTAATAAACATTTCTATAATACTTTCACTTTTGGTAAGAAGACTAAAAGACACCTACATTTCAAAATCTAAATCCAAAGAAAAGGATGTATTTTCAAAAAGTCAGATATATTTTACCAATCTATAGTAGCAATAAAGGCTAGTAGTTAGGAAAGTAACTTTAACTGGATTTCCTGCATGGTAGATTGTGTTTTAGCCACTTTTCCCTTTAATTACTTCATTGAATCTCAAGTTGAAATGTAATTTTGTTTTACAAATTAAGAAACAAGGAATCCCTCTTAGAACCATTTGATCTTAAGCTTGCTGACTCTGACCTCTTATATCACATGAAACTCGATTTTTTTCTTTGTTTCCAAAGAGAGTTGCCAAACACTCCACCAACCTGCAGAGTCGGCAGAGCTCCACCTGGTCAGCAGGGCTCTGGTTAGCACTTCTCACAAGAGAAGCTCCAGAACTGAGACTCGCAATCTGTGCTGACAGAAATTACTGCTTTTATTCTCTAATCTCCCAAAATGGTTTGAAACACAATGGGGAAACAAGCTTCTCTGTTCAGCATCCTCAAAAATCATTTCTTTTTCTCTAATAAGCTCAACGGTCCCTTCACTACGAAGAATGATTATGGTTCTCAGGAAGAGAGTAATTTTCTTCTGAGTAGCTCTGACAACATCCGAAAATTAAAATTAGATGCTTGTTTCCCCTACACTGAACCAATGGCAAATGTGGAATGAAGCTGCAGTTTTTAAACATGTAACATGAATATGGATGTTTTGTCTGAGTGTATGTTTGTGCACTATGTGCATGTCTGGTGCCTGTGGAAGCCAGAAGAGCCCATTAGATCCCCTGGCTCTGAGCTGCCAGGTGGGTGTTGGGAATCGAACCCGGGTCCTCTGGAAGAGCAGGCAATGCTCTTAACTGCTGAGCCATCTCTCCAGTCCTGAAGCTGCATTTTTAAAGCTGGGAATTTCAGTCAGTTTCTAAGCTGGTTTTTTGGTGTTGTTGTTCTATTTTTATTTATTATTCGTTATGTATGTGTGTGGGTGAGAATGTACCACCACATACGTGGAAAGGTCGGAGGACAGTTTGAGTCAATTCTGACAATGTGGGTCCCAGGGATCAAACTTATATCATCAGACTAGGTGACAGGTGCCTTTACTCTCTGAGACATCTTTCTATCCCTCTTATTTTTTTGTTTTTTTTTTTGTTTTTTTTTTTTTTTTTGAAACAAAGTTTCTCTGTGTATCCCTGGCTGTCCTGGACTCACTTTGTAGACCAGGCTGGCCTTGAACTCACAGAGATCCGCCTGCCTCTGCCTCCCGAGTGCTGGGATTAAAGGCATGTACTACCACACCCAGCAACACCTTTGTTTTTAATAGCTACCACTAAACTTTAATGTGTTTAAATGATTATTAGCTTTTCTGCTCCAAAAAGAATTTAAGGAGGTCTTTTAAGTAACAGTTATAAATTTTTACAACTGTCTAAATTACATGCTTTAAAGACAAGAGGGACAGGGCTAGAGAGATGACTCAGCAGTTAAGAGAACTGACAGCTCTTCTGAAGGACCAGGGTTCAAATCCCAGCACCTACATGGCAATTCACAGCTGTCTGTAATTGCCAGGCGTGGCAGTGCATGGCTTTAATCCCAGCACTCAGGAGGCAGAGGAGGCAGATCTCTGTGAGTTCAAGGCCAGCCTGGTCTACAAAGTGAGTCCAGGACACTCAAGGATACACAGAGAAACCCTGTCTCAAAAAGCCTTTAAAAAGGGCTGGAGAGGTGGCTCAGAGGTTAAGAGCACTGGCTGTTCTTCCCAAGGTCCTGAGTTCAATTCCCAGCAACCACATGGTGGCTCACAGCCATCTACATTGAGATCTGCCCAGGCATATATGTAGAGCAAGTACTGTGTACATAATAAATAAACAAAAAAAGTTTAAAAAAAAAAGCCCACTCGGGAGGCAGAGGCAGGCGGATCTCTGTGAGTTCGAGGCCAGCCTGGTCTACAAAGCGAGTCCAGAACAGCCAGAGATGCACAGAGAAACCCTGTCTCGAAAAACTAAAAAAAAAATAAAATAAAATAAAAATAAAATAAAAATAAAAATAAATAAATAAATAAAGGTAATTATAGGGACATATATTTTTGTCTCTAAAGACTCTCACATGTATTTTTTAAAGGCAGTATTTATGATGAAATCAACAGAAATTCTGTCATGAGCAGCAAAAGTACACTAACACCAGACATGATACAAACAGATTTCATAAGCACTAAGACTAGAAGTCTTATATATGAGAAAAACAATTACACTCTGTGCTCAGCCACACTGTGTGCCACAAATCATTTTGTTAAGCTCTGTCATGTAAATATTCAGAATAGGAAAGAAAATATTGTTCCTTTATTCTTCTCCATAAAAATCCAAATTTTGGAAAAGAAAAAAGACAACACCAGTTTCTCTTGTAGTTTTTATTTGTTGTAGTTTGAGGCATTTATTTATTTTGTTTTTGTTTTATTGAGACAATGTTTAACAAGTAGCCCGGGCTAGACTGAAACTCACTGTATAAGGTCTAAAACTTAAGATCTTCCTACCTTTTGCCTCTTGAATGTTTGGAATTACAATTATTTGCTGCCATGCCAGGCCTCAAATTATTTTTAATTTGTGCCTGTATGTGCATGAATGTGTGTGTGTGTGTGTGTGTGTGTGTGTGTGTGTGTGTGTGTGTGT
>CAJQZJ010032031.1:14025853-14047703 GCA_907164525.1 Lophiomys imhausi | reverse complement strand
ACACACACACACACACACACACACACACACACACACACACACACACGATGATCTACAATCACGAAGTACTTAATATCCTTCTCAATCATCATCCTGAGTATAGCATGGTCTCTAACCACTGCATACCTAACAGGATTGAATTAAAAACACCAAAAAAAAAAAAAAAAAAAATTTGAGTATCCTACTGCCCCCAATACCATGGTAGGCCCCAAAGAAGTTTGTATATCATCCATGAGTTCTCTCAGTGTACACCAGTGACTTCTCTTTCTTTCTTTCCTTCTTGTTTTTAAGATTTTTTTGGGGGGTTTTTTTTTTTTTTTTGGTTTTTCGAGACAGGGTTTCTCTGTGTATCCTTGGCTGTCCTGGACTCACTTTGTAGACCAGGCTGGCCTTGAACTCGAACTCACAAAGATCCGCCTGCCTCTGCCTCCCAAGTGCTGGGATTAAAGGCGTGCGCCACCACCGCCCGGCCTTAAGATTTTTTTTAAACAGGGCATGATGATACACACCTTTATTCTCAGCATTCAGGAGGCAGAGACAAACAGATCTCTGTGAGTTCAAGGCCAGCCTGGTCTACATAGTAAGTTCCAGGACAGCTAGGGTTACATAAAAGAGAGACCATATATCAAAAAAAGAAAAGAAAAAAGTAAAGAAATAAAAATGTTTTAATTAAAATTTTAATCAAAAAATAATTTATTAATGTTTATGTACATGTGATTGTATAAAAGTGTGTGTAGGTACCCACAGAGACCAGAACAAGGCATCAGACCCCCTACAACTGAAGGTACTGAAGCATGACAAAGACATACTTCATAGAAATTTAAATACAGCTTTCTTCAGAGAATTAAACTAAATAACCCACAACCTGAACAAGATATAGGCATAAACAATGAGGTATTAGCACATACTGACACTTAGTACACGCAAATTCCTTTTGGCAGTTAAGAAAGAGAAAGAACATTCAAAATGGCTCTTAGCCTTCACCTGCTGCCTACACATGACATGTAACACTCAGCACATCTCATCTTCACCCAGACTAAAGGATATATACATCAAAGCGGCAAAGGAGAGTGGTTGTCTGAGTCAGAATATCTAGCTCCGCTCACCCTACAAGTGAAGCAGGAAGTACCTGAAATGAGAACGGGGAGCAGCTCCTTGACAGTGTTCATTGAGTTCACCAGCATCACTCGGTGCTCCTGGTGAGTCAGCTCCTGCTGTCTCTCGTCAATCATTTTGGCCATCTTAGTCATTCCTGCAGCACAAAGAAGAAATTATGTAGGATGAGTCATAAAATAAACCAGAACCTAGCCTTTTCAGCCTAAATCCCCTGTGAATTACTACAAAAATCCAGACCTACTGTTTATCTATTTAAAGACAGATTGTAACAATACTATCATGTATGCCATGTTATGGTTTTCAGTGAAGGTAATTTATTAAAGGAAAATCCTAAATGCAATCATTTTCATATCATATGCATACAGGTTTCATACAATAAATCTAGATATCGTGCTGTGCTATATAAGAATCTCAGGGACACTCTTACACTCATTTATTTTGTATACTGGGAGAATACGTGAGTGCCATGGTGCAGCTATGGAGAGAGGTGAGAGGATGACTGACTTGCAGGAATTGCTTCTCTCCTTCTATCACGTTGGTTCTGGGGACGGAACTCAGGTCACCAGGCTTGGCCTTTACCTGGTGAGCTTGTGTTTTATCCTTACCTTGGTAATATTTTTTGAATTTTTCAAGTTAATCCAGAAAAGCTATATACTACTCTCAAAATTGGAATCAAAATAGAAATGTTATAGAAAGTACAGCTTTTTAAGTGCCTGGTGCTTTGGAATCAATCTGCTAGCACTTTGTTTACTTTGGTTACTATTCAAAAGTGCTATGTAATTTTTAAATTGCATTCTTTTATTTACATGTGCCACAGTGTATGTGTAGGGGTCAGTGGACAACATGCAGGTGGCCGTTCTCTCCTTCTACCATGTGACTCCCGGGAATGAGCTCAGGGCAGCAAGCTTGGCTCCAAATGTTTTCATGATCTCACTGGCTACCTATATGATTTTTGTATTAAGCTTTGACTTTCAAGTCACCCATAGAACTTCATAAGTACTCTTACAGAGCATCAAGACCAAGGAGAGGCAGAGAGGTGGGCTGTTTCTGCTTCACTCAGAGTACTTTCATTTTTGTTAGGTTTTGCATAAAGGTACATAAGGACAACACAGACCTTTGTTCCAGTTTGTAACCCAGGGGTAGAGCACTTGCCTAGCATGCACTAAGCCTGGGATGATCTCTAACACTCCCAAACACACCCTGGCCACCCTCAGCACACCTCTACAGCCATAAGAAAAAGGTATTTCCAGGTGATTCTCAACTCAAAAAAACGTGGTAAGTTCAAAGAACAACTACCCTGGATCCTCAGAAAGACATGTTAAATAAATATCAACACTTCAATTAAAAAATAACTCACAGGGCAATAAATATCAGGTCAAACACCACTTATGCCTTTTCATTAACTGTATTTATACATTATGAACTCTTGATGTCATGATATATCTGTAAGATCAAATGCTGGCATCTGTATGTTTGGAATAGTCAATACTCAGATGCCTATATAATTATTTCAAATGAGATTTAACCACAACAGCTCTTCTTTCCTTTGAGGTGTGATTATATTTCTGCAGCCTTGGGCTATAGCATAAGTCCATAGTAGTAGGCAGCTAATTAACAAGCTAAGAAGTCATAAAGAGCTACTGGCCAGCTGGCAGACAGTGAAGGAATGCTGTGTGATGTGGTATGGGAGGTCAGGGTTCAGGGTGGCCTTCAGCATTACAGTAGTAGAAAAGTATTTCCTACATTCCCCCATCAACATTCCTAAATCTGGCTTAATGTTTTTTAACAGAACTGGGCTTTGCAGAAGGAAGATAACAGACTTCACAGACAGCAACATACCTCAACAAAAAAACCATCATCAGCTCCATCCACCAAAAAGTCCAATGCAGCGCCCCCTATTTTCCGCATGAGAAGAGTAACCCTCTCTTAAATTAGCATGGTCAGTTCATAAAGACTTTTAATATAAAGTTTGGTTTTGGCTCACCTGGTCCAAGATTCTTTGTGTAAGTGACCAAATCTTCCATAGTCTCCACTACCTCTGCCACTGTAAGATATTCCAAAATTCCTTTGCAAACTCTAATAATTTTACGAACCTGAAAATACATTTAAGGACTCAAATTAGCAAACAGTACATAGAAAATGCCACTAGGGATATGTAGCTTTTTAATATTTTAGTACTGTAAAAAAATCATCCAGTATTTCATTATTATCTTTTTTTAGGTGTTTGTTTGTTTGTTTTTTGAGACAGGGTTTTCCTGTGTAACCCTGGCTGGCCTCAAACTCACAAAGATCTGCCTGCCTCTGCCTCGCAAGTACTGGGATTAAAGGTGTGTGCTTCCATTATTACATTTAAAATTAGGCTTTAGGGGCTGGAAAGATGACTCAAAGGTCAAGAATGCATAATACTCTTCCAAAGGACCCCAGTTTGGTTCTTGGTACCCATGTCAGATAACTCACAACTGTCTATAACTCCAGCCCTAGGGACTGATGTCCTCTTCTGATTTCCATGGGTACCCGCGAGCACACACACACACATACTAAAACAAATCTAAAACTAAGTTTTTGTCTACAAGAGGTCTTTGTGGGCCTCAGATTGCCTACCTCAGCCTCATCAAAGGTAAGCAGTAGGTCTGAAGTGCCAGAGAGGATTCCCCTAGAGCCATCGATGAGGTAATCCCGTGCAGGAACTGAGTATGGGTCTGCCTGAAGCATCTGGGCTGCCTGAACAAGCTTGGTGCAAGCATTCTCAACCCTACGGGGAATAAAAATGGGTTAACTCCTTAGCAAAAGCAAATATAAGACCATCATACACAAATACAAAAAATATACACATGTAAATTTTTTCTATATGGTAAATAGCAAGTGCCAATTTATAACAGGACTTGGGCTTTTAAATCTTCAAATTCGCAGCTAATGGCAACACAAGTGTTCATTCACTCAATGCACTAAGCCTGTAAATAACTTGTTCTTTGTTATTTCTTGGCAACAAAAAATGAGAGCATGTTTGGCACCTTTACTTTAGGTGGCTACATCTCTAACTCCTTTGTTGGAGTTCTTTTGTTTCCTTACTCCCTTCCATTCCACACGAGACATGACATAAGGAACCAGAAGACCATACTCTCAGACTTAACATCTAGAAATAAGCACCAAACTATTATGTAGTGAGGTTTGTTTTTTGTTTTTTTGTTTTTTTTTTGGGGGGGGGGGGTTCGGTTTGTTTCGTTTTAGGTTTTTTGAGACAGGGTTTTTCTGTGTATCCTTGGCTGTCCTGAACTCACTCTGTAGACCAGGCTGGCCTTGAACTCACAGATCTGCCTACCTCTGCCACCCGAGTGCTGGGGTTAAAGGCGTGCGCCACCACACCCCGCAATTACAGACAGCTGTGAACTGCCATGTGGGTCCTGGGATTTGAACTTGGATCCGTTGGAAGAGTAGCCAGTGCTCTTAACCGCTGTGCCATCTCTCTAGCCATGATTTTTTTTTTTTAATCACAGAGCCTCACTATGTGACCCCAGGTAGCCTGGAACTCACTATGTAGACCAGATTCACCCTGAACTCAAAAATCCATCTGCCTCTGCCTTCTAGTGCTACACTTCAATAACCAGACAATGCAAAGGAATAGGGAAAAAAGGAGAAAGAGAACAAAATAATACATACTTTTTTTTTTACTCATCTTGCTAAGTAGATTTGAGCCAAGCAACTCTATAAAACTATGTTGTTAGTTAAAAGATCAAAGGCATTAATAACTGAACCAATAGTTTAATATAGACCACTAAGTCAGCCAAGGATTTAGTGATGAAAATAGGGAGAACTCATCATTTGACAGAGGAAGTCAAAATGCATAAATCAAGTATATACTCCTTGACCCTACTTACTAGAATACATTCATTCATTCAATTATTCATTCATAGAAAAGAATGAATGGATTATCTCCTCTCATCTCATTTCAATAGATCCACTTTTTTCACTGAGTAACTTAAAGAGATAAGAAACAAATTACTTAAAAATAGAATAATTTGCCAATATTACACATTCTCATTTGAAAAAACAAAACAAGAATCATATGCAAAAAATCCATACTCATAGCATTCTTTTGTGGATCGAATGAAACAATACAAAATTTTCCACAAGTGTAAAGCAGCATTTGCTAATAGGAACAAATATGAGAATCTCAACTATATAAAACTGCTGTAAAAGATGTAAAAAGCAGTATTATAACTCAGAAAATATACTTTCCTAAGCTAAGACATAAATCCTGGTACCCAAGGCAGTATCTAATAACACTAGTGAGAAACAATGACCTACTGTGCATGCCTGCCCACCTCAACCCCCACCCACCTACCCATCCCCCATCCCCATGCCTGCCCACCTCAACCCCATGCCTGCCCACCTCAACCACCCCATCCACCTATCCACCCCCAATCCCCAGCTTTTCTATTCTTTTCTTTTAAGACAGGATTTCACTATGCACCTCAGGCTAGCCTTGAATGCAGCATGTAGACCTGGTTGGTTTTGAACTTGTGCCCCTCCAGCCTCTATCTTCCAAGTCATGCTAGGATTACAGGCACACACTAGCAAACCTGATTTAATGTTGCTGTTGATCAGTCTTAACAGGCACAGGTCTGGAGATGGAGATGCGGCTCAAGAGTTAGGAGCACTGTTACTCCAGGTTCAGTTTCCAGCACCCACATCAGCTCCCAACTCCCTATAATTCCCCTCCAAGGGATTACACATCCTCTTCTGACCTCCAAGGGCACCAGGCACACACATGGTGCTTATACATACATGCAGGTAAAACATACACACACACACACACACACATAAAACTAAAATAAATAAATCTAAAAATAATTTTAAAGATACATAAAGAACCACTTCATTCTTTCATGTGGCTACATGATAATTCACAATTTATTAGTCTACTACAATGAACTGCTTTAAAAGTTCATTATGAGTGTTATCTGCCAGATGCACAGTCAAAAGTATGAGTGCTATAATTTTAATATGCTGCCATAGTGCCATCTGCAGAAGTTACATTTTCACCACAATGGATGAGAGAGCAGAAATATTATTTACATTGACAACAATAAACAAGTATGTGTAAAAAATAAATTAAAACTTTAAAGAAAAAGAACTAAGAAAATAACAGTGAAGTTACTTAAAATCCATAATATCACTCCTTTTTTTTTTTTTGGTTTTTCAAGATAGGGTTTCTCTGTGTAGCCCTGGATGTTCTGGTACTCACTCTGTAAACCAGGCTGGCCTCAGACTCAAAGAGATCCACGTGCCTTTTTCTCCTGAGTGTTGAGATTAAAGGCAATGTGCCACCACTGTCCAGCAACGATTTTAATATATTTAAATGAAGGATGGGGGAGATGACTCAACAAAGTACTTGCCATTCAAGCATTCATGAGGACCTGAGTTCAGATCCCTGTAACCCATAGAAAGGTCATGCAGAGTGGTATATATCTCTAACCCCAGCACTAGGGAAGCAGACACAGGCACCTGGATCCCCACTGGCCAGCCAACCTAACAGAATCAGCAAGCTCCAGGCTGGGTAAGAGATCCTTTCTCAAAAAAAAAAAAAAAAAAAAAAAAAGTTTGCTGGGTGTGGTAGCACACACCTTTAACCCCAGCCCAGTCTACTTGGCAAATCCCAGACCAGCTAGCCAGAACTATATACTAAGGTCCTGCCTCAAAAATAATTAAATAATTAAGGAGGATGGGCTGGCGAGATGGCTTAATAAGGCCTTTAGTACCAAACTAGAACACACTTGGTGGAAGGAGAGAACCAACTCTGTAAAGTTGCCCTCTGATCTCCACATGTGTGCGATGACACTCATTTCCCCACCCAAAAATAAGTACACTGTTTCAAATAAAATATTTAAATGAAAACTCAAATACATTGAAGAGAATGATTTCAAAATTATGGTGGGAATAGCCAATCATTCACTGAAGACCAATAGTCAAGGACTGTTTACATGGCCCTTTCCTCTGTCTCAGGGACTTGTCTTCCATCTTCTTTTATTTGATTGACCTCCCCTTCTTGTGCTCAGTTTTAAATGTCTCTTCCTTCAGGTAATCATCACTTGTCTCCCAAATCTATATGTCTTATGTTCCCATAGAATTTAGCACACTTTCCCAGTTTTCTCTCATATTACTGTAAATTCAACATAAAAAAATAAAAATCTCATTCACCTTAACAATTACTGTATTCAGAGTATAACAGCTGACAAATAATAAATGCTCAGTAATTATTTGATGAATACATTTTTACCAAGTACAGGAAACACAAGATCATCTGAGCCAAGGAAATCTTAACTATTTACTTGATTTGCACTTTTTGAAACAGGATTTTACCATGTAGTCCACTCTAGCCTTGGATTTGTTATAGCTCAGGCTGCTCTGGAACTCATGATTCTCCAGCCTCAGCCTCCCCTGTGATGGGATTGTAGGCATGCATCACCATTCCTAGCAGGAAATCACCAAATTGTCCCAAACTTGATTTTACTTCCAGGGAATTTGATCCTTGATGAAATTATAGAAAATAAACACAAGCATCACAGAATGCAATTCCTGAGCTACGTCTGTAATTCACAAAGATCCAGTTACTGCATATGATTTTCAAACTTGAAAAAAGAATTCTTAAATGTTAGGAATACCTTACGGTGAGAAAACCTGACAGGATGGGAACATGAAATGGAAAAGGTTTGCCAAGAATCAAATTGATCGTCCACTAATGGTTCTCTTGAGTGATAAAATGATAGGCAGAATAGATACTGGAGCATTTTTTACTACAGTAAGATTATCTGGTCAGTATGTTACAATTTAATGGCACTCATAAAAGCCAAACAAATCCTACTATGATTAACCAGCAATCAAGAAGCCCATCATGTCAGTGAAAAATGTGATTTTTATTTAAGCATTCTGTTTCCCTGACCTCTTAAAAGTGATCCACTTTGCAAGAGAAACCTAAATTCTAGGGAATAACTAGAAATAGGATAGGTTTCCTAAATAATCTTACAACCTGATTATGTCCTAATAATATTCACTTGGATAACTTAAATCAATCAAGTAGTGCAAGTTGAGGCTTCTCTGCCTTTGAGTCTTCAACCTCAAGGACTAATGCTTGTGATTTAGATCATATGGACCAATGACAGTTTCATGGAATTCTTAACATACTCACTTGTGACTAAATCCACACTTCCCAGAATACCACCTCATATAAAATAATATAAAATGAGGGTCTAAGTTTCTCAGTTCTTGGTGATTTTAATTATCTCTAATCAAGCTGTTTTAAGCTTAAAGACATTTTTTTTCCTAATGCGTACTGGTATCAGACATGCATGTTATCATTCCCTCTACCTTCAGCACTAGGCACAAAGACGATTCTCTTCACAGTATCTTTGAGTTCCTTTTCAAGTAGTCTCTGTTGAGCTTGCAGTCCTCCTTCCTTAGCCTCCAGAGGGCTGGAATTACAGGTGTGTGCACAAGGTCTGATTCCAACTTTATTTTAAAACAACAGAAATAGAACCACTCGTGTGTAGTGTCCCAATAATAGTTACTGTGCTTTGCATCCTGGAGGTGCCATTTTGAAAGGTCAAGGATCTTTAGCCTTTAGTCATCTAGAAACATGAGTGAAGGTCACGGGTACAGTGGCAGCTTTTAGAAGGGAGTAGGGAACACACAGTATAAAAAGAGACTACTTTAATCTAGTTCAAGTAGCAGGTGCACAGCCCCAACTCACCCTACATACGCTACGTGATGATGCCAAAACATGTTCTTCCAACTGCAAGATCTCACAGTCCTCCTCCATAAAATCCCAACTGTTAGGCTATGACACGATAAAGTAGCTTTCTCATTCTTCTAAGGTTTGTTTTAATTATGTATATATGGGGGGGGGGAGCTATGGAGTCAATTCCCTGGAACTGGAGTTGTAGGTGACTGTGAACTGCCTGATGTGACACTGGAATCCGATTCAGGTCCTCTGGAAGAGCAGTACACACTCTTCACCTCTGAGCCCTCCCTCCAGCCCCTTCCCATTCTTAGCAAGGCCAAACTGCATGTGTACACCTAAAATGAACACTTTTGTCACCTAGACCACAATAAAGTTAAGGGTTATTGGTTTTGTATTTTAAACTCACTTAGGAGTATGTGTCTCCACCTATGTGAGTGAATGCCACATGTGTTCAGGTACCTGTGGAGACCAGAAGCAGGTGTCATAGCCCTTAGAGCTGGAGTTACAAGGCAGTTGTGAGCCACCTGACATTGGTGTTGAGAACTGAATTTGAGTCCTCTGGAAGAGCAGTAAGCATATTGAAAACTAGCAAAACTGTTTTTAAAAGCAACAGCAAATGAACCCTTCTCTGATAGAGTATGGGCATTGAAACAACAGAGCTAAACTCTCTCTCTGTCTCTGACACACACGCATAATCACAGCTCCATTCACTAACTTCTTTTATTTCAGGTGAGATCAGTTAACCCTGCAGACAGTTTTGGCTTCTCCCAAGGCATAACACAAGAAGAGGCGGTATGCTGGGAATGGGACGATTATTAGCATTCCAGCCATCCAGACTGTGTGTCCAAGTGTTGGTAAGCAGCTAACATGAAATCATGTGAGTCATACCTTTGAATCCTTAACATGTCATGTTTTCTTCCCCTGCCCCCACTTTTTCTCCTTCTTCCACTCCTTTTCAAATCTGGCATTAGTGCACAGAGAAGAGACTCTAAACCTTGCAAGATTCCATGAAGAACTCTGTGACCCCACAAGTCATGGACTCTTATGGTCCTTTTCCATCTCAAGTCAGGGTTAGAGTCCAGACTGAACATACAAGCGTGTTTTACAAGTACCTACAGTTTTTGAATGTATGCTGATGCTACTGTGACGTAAAAATTATTTTTAAACATTACTAAACTCATTCTATCTTCTTTCTTTTTATTTCTTTCTTTCCTTTTTTGACTTATTTATTTTTCATATGAATTCTCTGTGAGGGTGTCAGATTCCTAGAACTGGTGTTACTGAGTTGCCATGTGGGTGCTGGGAATTGAACCCGGGACCTCTGGAAGAGCAGCTAGTGCTCTTAACCGCTAAGTCATCTCTCCAGTCTTTCATTTTATCTTCTTGTTCTAATACATTCTTTTAATTAACTAATAAAGTCTTACTATTAGTAATCACTATTCTACAGCATAATGCAATCAATAATGCCTAAACAGACAAAAAAATAGGGTAAATAAAATGTGGGAATACTTTCATTTTTTGTATCTTTTAAAGTCATAGAGGCTAGTGGTATAATTCAGCAGAAGAATGGTCATATAACATCATAAGACCACGGATTTGATCCCCAGCACAACAAAATAAGCCTTACCATGAACAGAAAATACAGACTGGAGAGGGAAAAAATAGCTAGCATAAGGTTTTTAAAGTAGTTAGGCTTATTGGTAGAAAGCAATTAAAAAAAAAAAAAGATTGAGAGGCTATGGTAGGAACCGACCATCACCAAACTGCACCTCACCTCCAGACATTTTTACATCTATTATCATTCACAGACGCCTCAAAGCAACTAGTCTGCTATCAGAAAGATTCTCACAGCCTTGCAGTCAAACAGTCCTGGATTAGGATCTTCTGCCATCCTGTACTCAGCTGCTCTCAACAAGTTATTGAACGGCCTGGTGAGCAAAATGAAGTGGATTAAATAACAACCAGTCCATACATGGAATTTAAGAAATGGAGCTGTTTCATGGGGTTCCTTCGGCTCTACTATAGGAAGAACAATAAAGATTTTAAACAATTCCAGGAAAAGCAAACATATAAACTTTAAACTTTGAAAATGAATTTCTTAATTCCTATATTGGAAACGTCAAGGTAATAACTAAAGGAATGAATGTACTTGATTGTTTTCAGTGTTTCTACTTGCTTTTTGTTTGTTTAACTTATTCCGTGTGTGTGTGTGTGTGTGTGTGTGTGTGTGTGTGTGTGTGCTGTGTTTGTGCAAGTGTGGGGGGAGGGTGTATGTGCACATGTGTATTTATGTGCAAACTGGAAACCAGAAGTCATCCTCTGAGTGTCTTCTTCAATCAAATTCAACTAGATAGGCTACCCAACTGATAAGCCACCAGGACTCTCCAGTCTCCACCCTACCCCTTGACCCCCAATGTCGGGGTTACAGGTACGTACACACTAGGCCAACCTTTAATGTAGGTGCTAGGGATCCAAACTCAGGACCTCATGCTTACCCAGCAGGTACTTTCCTGAGTGAGTCACCTCCCCAGCCCTGTTTTTCCAGGAAAAATCTGAGGCAGTCAACAGTCTTAGTCAATAGCATTTGTGATCCTTAAATCCGTAAAGGCTTAATACTTCAACTCTGCACAGTTTGAGAATTAAAGGACAAACAAGCCAAGGGGTGGCTCGGTACAATGCAGTACTTGCTGGGCAAGCCTCAGCCTGAGCTGCGTCCTTGGAACCCACCGTAGGAGCTAGAAGAGGTACAGCTTGTATCTGTCAGAAGAATCACGCCAAAACTCTTAAGAGCAGCAAAAACAAAATGAGACCCTACTTCAATAAGGCATAGAAAACCAAGCCCTGAAAGTTATCTTCTGAACTCACACCCACACTACAGCAAGCACATGCCTGTACTTACACATCATATATCACATAGACACAAATAATAAATAAAACAAATAAGAATTATTAAAACAGTGAAATATATCACAAATTACATCTGTACTTTTCTTTTTTTCTTTCTTTTCTTTTTTTTTGAGACACTTAGGAAAAGAATAAATTGTTACCTTCTAAAAGTAGTGCACAACTTTAATCCCTGAACTCAGGAGCCAGAGGCAGGTGAATTTAAATTTAAAGCCAGCCTGGCTTACACAGCTACATGCAAGTTCTTAGTCATCCAGGGCTACACAGTCTTTAAAAACTAAACAAGTTAGTACTGACTGAGGGTGAGTGGTGGGTCACACTACCTTCTGGAAAGTCATACTATAAAACCATGAAACCTGCAATGAGAAAAGTAATGGGGTGATCTTGAATAAGTTAGTTTGTCAAAGATTACTGTTTTTATCTATAAAATGGATTTATTACTGGTGGTACATACCTGCATTCTCAGGGTCAGGATTTTAGACCAGCTTCGGCTACATATCCAGCCCAAAGTTAACCTAGGCCACAAAGTTAACCTACCCCACCTCAAAAATGAGAACTTATTTTAAATGGGAGGAATCTTAACATTGGGTATTCTCAGAATTACATGGTATCTTGGTTAGGGTTTCTATTCTTCAACAAAACACCATGACCAAAAAGCAAGTTGGGAAGGAAAGGGTTTATTTGCCTTACACTTCCATGTTGCTGCTCATCACTGAAGGAAATCAGAACAGGAACTCAAACAGGACAGGACCTAGAGGCAGGAGCTGATGCAGAGGTCATGGAGGGGTGCTGCTTACTGACTTGCTCCTCATAGCTTGCTCAGTCCAAAACAGCAGTACACAGCTATGTTTAATACAGCAAGTCCAAAGGGGAGCTATTTAAAATCAGAGTACTTGCTCTGGATCAAAAATTCAGTGAGGCAGCTGGCAGACAAGAATGATTATCTCACAAAACTTAGTCATTCAGGTGAAGAGACAAAAGTCTTCTTATAAAGGCAATGGAAAGGATCACAAACATCTCAAGTTTAAAAACAAAACAATGAAACAAACAAATAAAAACTTACCCTGAAACATCAGAAGCACACATTAGCCCCAGGCAAACAAATGGTATTGAATAATCAGATTTTTAAAAAACAATTCAAGGGGGTTGATATGCGCAGAGGACCCCCCCCCCACTTGAGAGTGAAGGAGAGGAGGGAGAGGAGAAAGAGGGTAGGAGGGTGGGGGCCATGAGGGGACTGTGATCTAGATGTAACTTGAATAAATAAATAAATTGGGGAGGGGAAGACAACTTTTACAAATAAATAAATAAATAATTCTATGCGCTTCAACCAACAGTGGATTTAAAAATACAAATTACAAGAGAATTTTGTTTGGGTACTAGAGACTCAAAGAAAATAAAAACTATAATATAAATGCTGTTAATATAAAACAAAACGCCATTTACCTTAGGTCAAAATGACCTAAATTAGATCTAAGTATTTTTTAATTCCTTGAAAATGCATTCTTTGTGCATTAATATAAACTATGTTAAAATCTTACAAGCATGTGCCAAAACTCTGCTAAACTGATGGAGTTTAAGGATGAGAACAGGAGCTTCTCCAGGGAAACATGATGGATGGATGGAGTGCAGAGCACTCTCACACAGCATTCTTAGAACATTGTTTTAGTCAGCAGGCCTCGACAATCCCAATATGTTTCAAAAACAATCCAAGCTGGCAGGAAAATAGTATATTACACTTCAGTGAAAATATAAGAAGAAAAAAACAGTAATCAGTGATAAGAGGTATGTGTGACTGAATACTCACTACTCATTTTTTTTCTTTCCAACCACATCTGCTCCTACCTCCTGGCCACTTTCAATTTATTTAAATGTTTTCCCTTAATCTTATGTATCTGGATGTTTTGTTTGCATTTATGTCTGTGTACTATATGCATACACTTCCTGGTGCCTATGGGGGCTAGAAGAGGTTCTAACATCTTAAACTGGAGTTACAGGTAGTTGTGAACTACCATTTGGGAACTGGGAACCAAATCCAAGTCCTTTAGAAGATCAGCCAATACTCTAACTTGCTAAGCCATCTCTTCAGCCCTCAATTTTTTAAAGTATTGGTAAATTTTGTACTTTATTCCTAATAATGAACTACTTATAATACTTTTCACAGGGGATTTTTTTTTTGCTGTATACTGATAAGAAGTGCTATTCTATGTAGCAATGAGCATACTAGACAAATAGAAGGCAATAAATAATTAACCAATGAGTATGTCTAGGCCATTAATCAATCAATTACATATAAATATTAACTAATGCTCAGCTGGCTGATGATGATTGATGAAAACAAAAATATAAACATGGAGCAAAAGAGCTGCCACACCTGCTGACAGTTTCTGAAGGACAGATCACTTCTCAAGGAGTAAGTCTATATTTTAATAGCTCATCATGGCCACTGCTCTCCTAAAGTGTATGAGGATCCAGACAGTTCCTGTGGCAATTATCAAGCAGCATGGCTATGATTCAAATCTTGGGTAAACTTAGCGAACTGTGAACTCATTTTCCAGAGCACTCAGACACCAAGCCACTTGTTCCGCCCACAAGAAAGAAAGCGTTGCTGCACCATGCAAGTCTTGTTCTGTATTAAAATCTCTTGGTTTGCTTAGGGGTTGCTCTGGTTTTGTTTGGGGGTTGCTCTGGTTTTGTTTGTGGATTGCTCTGGTTTTGTTTGGGGGTTGCTCTGGTTTTGTTTGTGGATTGCTCTGGTTTTGTTTGGGAGTTGCTCTGGTTTTGTTTCTTCTGAAACAGAGTCTCACTTCGTAGCCCTGGTTGTCCAGGAACTTACTGGCCTGGAACTCAAAAATATCTGGCTACCTCTGTCTCCGGCACATTCAGATTACTGATGTTTGCCACTCTACCCAGTCTTTAAATGGTTCTTTTACAAGAAGGAATATCCTGAGCACTGCAAGTCCCTCAATTAATGGCAATTACAATTTAAACTCAGGTTGAATATTCCATATCTGAAATGCTTGAGATCAGAAATAGTTCTCATTTTAAGGGGTTTTTTTTTGGGGGGGAAGTCTGTTTTTACTAGAAATGTTTAACCTGTGTGTCACTTTTAACTAATATTAAACCCACTTTTCAATATTCTCTGAATAGTCAGTAATATGAGTAAGCCTAAGATTTGATTTGGAGGCCCACCCTAAATCTTCAAATGGCATATCCTTCCCTGAAAGCTCTTTAAATATATATGAGATGGTTCGAGTATGAACCTACCCACAGGCCAAAAGTCTTCTGTTTTCTGTAGCCTTGGCATCCTCACATTCTAGAAAGTGAACCCAACAGTAAATTTCTAAAAGTTATTTCTTCCTTGTGCTGCCCAAGAAGCAGTCACTATTTAGATTCATGTAAAGCAGACTTCAGAGGAAGCTTAGGTCATTAATACTCTGGAAACATCCAAACATCAACCAAATAGCCACAAAGAATGTCCTACTCAACAATTCCAAGGGTGTAATTAATTGCTTCCATCTGTTTCCCTCTGTCCCGTCCCCTTCACAGCCAAGACATCTATTTTCTGCTTCCTTATATCATAAAGAAAAGCAAGAAAAACATAACCATTGTGTTTCAGATTGTGGAGTATTTACTTGCCTCCAGAGCTGACAACCATGTTCATCTTGTCTGGGCTTTAAGCTACAGTAAATTTTCAGTGTAGCTAATTACATGATGTGCTTTTTAAATAAACTGCTCAGTATTTTCCAGTTCATCATAACACACCGGTTTTCCCATGTTCTCATGGAGACCAAGGTTTTTGCCTCATGGTACAATAAAAGTTCAAACCTCTGGGCTTGAGCCTCTGGTTAACTGATTAACATGAGCCTTACATGACTAAATGTTTCACTGCAATATATACAATGATGATTTTCTAATTTTATCATTCCTTCCATATTTATTGGTTTACATTTTCCTCATCAAACAGGGTTTTAGAGCTACTCTGAAATAAAGTTTATTTAAGAACAGCAGGTGGAGCCGGGCGGTGGTGGCGCACGCCTTTAATCCCAGCACTTGGGAGGCAGAGGCAGGCGGATCTTTGCGAGTTCGAGGCCAGCCTGGTCTACAAAGTGAGTCCAGGACAGCCAGGGCTACACAGAGAAACCCTGTCTCGAAAAACCCAAAAAAAAAAAAAAAAAGAACAGCAGGTGGTAGTGCACACCTTTAATCCCAGCACTCAGGAGGCAGAGTCAGGTGGATCTTTGTGAGTTGGAGGCCTACCTGGTCTACAGAGCAAGTTCCAGGACAGCCAGGGCTACACAGAGAGACCATTTCTCCAAAGAACAAAACAACAATAACAAAAAAAAAGCAGAAAAGCTTGATTATTTTTCATTTCCAATTCCCAGGGTAAGGGGTTGTTACCCTAATTATCACCAAGAGTCAGCTATGAAAACAAAACAAAAACAAAAAAAGAGGGGGTTCTCTATTTTTCTTAGGATTTATTTTTGACCTCCACATACACATGAACACATGTGCACACAGATGACCACACACACACAAAACCAGAAATGGTTCTTGGAATTAATTTACTTTTTCTTTCTAACAAGAATACTATCCTATTTAGTAACAAATGGTTTAGTTACTCACTTAATAAATGCTGGTGGCATATCTCTCTTCAAAATCTGATCCTCAGTGGTCTGAACAGTCTCTTTTCCAACCTACAAGAGAAAGGCATGAGTCAAACACAAATTCTCAGGCTGTTATTACCTTTTATTTAAGCATGTCTGAAACATATTTTAAGACATGAATCCAGGCATGGTAGCATGCACCCTCAATCTCATCACTCAAGAGGCTATGAGTTTGAAGCCAGCCTGGATTACACATACAATACCAGTCAAAAAAAAAAAAAAAAAAGCAAAAAAAAAAACCCTCCATAATCTAGTTTCAAAAGAAAAATTTTTATTTTCTACAAGATTGCTCAAACCAGGCCAGGGAGCACACAGCTGAAACCCCAGTACTCTAGAGATGGAAGAGGGAGGATCAGGAGTTCAGGGTCATCATTATCTAGATAGGAAGGTAGAAGCCAGCCTAGGAGGCACGAGAGCTTGTCTCAAAAGGAGAAACAAAAAAATTGTGTTTGCAATATAATTAGAAAACAATATGAAGTCAAAACACAGTGCTGTTACCATTTCTCCAAAGTAACTTGGAGGTGTCACTGAGAACAGTGAGAGAACAGATAAAGAAACCTGTTGAAAATACACATGCATATGCTATACTGAAAAACACCTCTAAAATGCCACACAAAGTACACAGCATAAGCAGACTAAAATGAATATACAAAATATTATGCACACAAACATACATGTGGGGGGTGGGAAGGAAAGAGACTGGAAGAAATACCTGATGAGATTCTGACTCTGATAACTAGAAATCAAACAATAAAACATGCAACTTTAGCAGTAACATACATATATGCATATATATATGTAAACTGAAAGTATCATGCTTTTCCATAATTACGGAACTTAAAAAGAAATAATATATACTTTTGAATACCAATAATGTAATAGACCGTTCCACACTCTGCAAGCAGTAATATAATCTTCCACATTCTCCTTTAGAAAGGCATTTGCTTCTGTATGTTATGAAACATAAAAATTGTCACAACTAAGAATTCCAAATTGAGGTGGGCATGGTGGCGCACGCCTTTAATCCCAGCACTTGGGAGGCAGAGGCAGGAGGATCTCTGTGAGTTCGAGGCCAGCCTGATCTACAGAGCGAGTCCAGGACTTACAGAGCTGTTACACAGAGAAACCCTGTCTCGAAAAACAAAAACAAAAAAAGAATTCCAAAATGAGATACTAGACCTTACAAGCAGTATCACCAAATGTGATAATTACAATATTCACAAGTGTTCACTACCATGTCACTCATAACAGCCAAAGTACTTTTAAAATAACTTAGCTAACAGAAACAGTCAAGCAAATTAAAACACTTCTTAATTAGGGGGAGGCCAATATGGTCACAGGCTTGGTGCTTTGGGGAAATACTTCTGAACTTATATTTCACTTAGGAGAACCATAGTTAGATATGGTAGCTCATAGCTATAATCTCAGCAGTCAGGAAGCAAAGGCGGTAGGGTGACAAGTGAACAACCTAGATTATATAGTGAGCTCCAGGCCAATCTAAAATCACAAAACCAATCTGGAGTTATAGCTCAGTGTTACACTGGCCTCACACATACAAGGCTTTGGGTCCCCTCCCCCCTCACATAAAAAAATTAAAAATAGTTTATGAAATATAATTTTTAGGTTCTTAACACTAGACAGGTGTACTGGCTCACACATGATTTCAGCACTTAGGAGGCTGAGAGAGAATCACCACGGATCTGAAGGCAGCCTGAGCTCTATACTGAGTTCTAAGAAAGTCTGAGCTACAGAGCGAAACTTCATCTAAAAAACAAAAGATACATGATGCATAAAACAAAAATAGGACTAGAGAGATAGTTCGGTTGGTACTTGCCATGAACACAGAGAGCCAGAGTTCGAGTCTTAGAACTCATGTGACAAGGCCAGGTGTGATGGCACATGTTTACATTCCCAGCACTGGGAAGCCTGGGTTAGGGAGCATCTAAATCCTACTTAGCCATTTAACTTTTGATTTGGGTTTAAAGAAAAAAGTGAGCAAGAAAAATCCCTAAATGCACCATAAATCAGTTAAAGTAAAAGCTACAATAAACTATTCTCAGAGAATACAAGTCATGCATAAATTACTGGAGACAATTTTTTTCTATCAAGTTAATAGCTCAGAAAAGCAGCACAGTGCCATGCAAGAGCCAGTGCTTCCATAGACAACAGACTGTCTGTAGCATAATAAAAGCCTTTCAAATCAGCAGCTGCTTTAAGAGTTTCTCAGATAAAATATGACAGAATATTTCCAGATGTATTGTTCACTATGTTTGCCAACTGAAACCAACCATTCAAAAAGCTGTGGGCTGTGATTTCATGACGTAAAGGACGAAGTTCAGGCATGAAGTCACTGGTTCATACTAAATATAATGGACTTAAAAGAACTTTCACAGTTAAGACGCAAGGAGATTCCTTTAATGTGTATATAGGGAGCAGAGGGGTGGAGAGATAGAAAACAAAGGAGGAAGGAGAAAAGAGTAAGTTCCTCTCAAATCTCCTTTAGAAAAGTGAGGATTGTATTCAGTGTTGCTGAACCACATGTTAGACACTGCTAAGTACTAAAGACGAAGCAGACAGTAAGGTTCCTGCCACTATGGAACTTACATTCTAGTAGGGTTAGACACAGAGTCACAAGTAAATAAAAAGAACTGGGGATACGGCTCAGTTGAGACAGTGCTTGCCTAGCATGCATGAAACCCTGGACTTGATCCTGAGCACTGTATAACCCAGGAGTGGTGGTACACTCAGGAGGAAGAGTGTACAGATATATGCACACACACACAAAACACTCATACACATATAATGAAATTTTAGAAAAATAAAAGCAGTTTGTTCTAAAGAAATAATACTAGAGCTGAGAATTTAAAGTCAAGGAGAAAATTCTCATCCTGAAGATCTGGACTTAGGTGACCATGCTACTCAGGAGATCAGAGCAGGTAGATTGCAAGTTCTAGGCCACCTTGAATAACCCAGTGAGACCATGTGTCAAAAGCATAAACCGATTCTATCTATAAACCATTGCAGACTCCCGTCAGTTAACACAGTGTCTGGTAAACTAGTCCCCTTCTTTTTTGTTCTGTTGTATTTTCATTTATAAAACATGGGTACTATGAAACTATCTCTGTATGGTCATAGGAAAACTGGAGGAAATGTATTTTCTGTCATCTCTTGCTTGGTGGCTTCAAAACCCACCAAGTTTTGTATTTGGTTTGCCTAGAAAGGCTTTATCGGTTGTTCACAAACCAGGAGATACCATTATGGTCCATTTACCTTAGGAACTGGCTTCTTTGGTCCCCTGCACTTTATGATACTTATGTACTGAGTTGTCACTGAAGTTATGACACTAAGCTGTTGAGAAGCACAACAGAGGATGACAGCCCTTCAATAGACCTGCAGGTCAAGGTGCCTGGCTCTCTTATCTGTCCTTTCCAGACCATTTCCTTAGCTGAAGCCACTCCAGCCTGTCCTTCTGATTCAGCAAAACATGTACTCAGACACACATGACCGAGACCTTTCCTGTGCTCATTTTCCTGGCTGAGCTATGTGATCCTTTTATTCTCCACCTATAACACTACGTTCCAAGTCTAGCTCTTTCTTTTGTGAAGAGGTCATTTGGTAAAGGTGTGAAAAGGTGAGTTAACAGAGTCAGGAGACTAGTTCAGTTTTAGAAAATTAATGTTCAGTGTTATAAGTTCAATTTTTAGAAAGTTTATTATTCCCAATAGATCAGTAATGTGTCTCACATCTGTGCAGCACCACGTCACCAAAACACCTGGCTTGTTAAGCCAAAGGCTGCTGCATGAGAGAATTTGGTACCTCATTTGTTGTTCCAGATTAGCTAATGACCTCAGAGAAGTTATTTAATTACTTTTCCTTTAAATGCTTCTTTTACCACTCTGACCATAGTGCCTTAGGGCCTGGAGATACGGCTCAGTGATTACAAGCACTGTCTGCTCATCCAAAGGACCTGGATTCACATTCCAGCATCTTTGTGAACAATTTCACAACCACCCATGACTCCAGCTCCAGAGAATCCAAGTCCCTCTTCTGGCATCTACCACACATACACACAAACACACACACAATAATAATAATAATAATAATAAACAGTGAGTTTTTAAGTGAAGTGTTTAAAATATAGCAATAAAGTTGGTTAATTTTTGATGGGCTCTAATAAGTTATTAATAACTAAGAAAATATTAGACTTAATGAATTATTTTTGGACTGCAATGTAATCAACCAAATATTTCATGATAAATTAGAATACTATTGTAATTCTTATATATGAAGGCAGATAAACAGAAATTTTCTACCAAAAAAAAAAAAAAACAAAAAACTTCAGGATCTTGAGAGATGGCCCGGCAGTTAAGTATAAATTTGCTGTTCTCCCAGAGGACCTGAGTTCAATTCCCATTACCCATATCCATCACTCACAGCCACTTGTAGCTCTAGCTCCAGAGGCTTCTGAGACCCCTGGCCTCTGTGTACACCTGCACTTGTGTGCACTTATCCACACACAGACACACATATACAATTAAAAATAATGTTTAAAATTTAAATGCAGAGAAAGTATTAACAAATAGTTCTTAGTTACATGAGGTTCTGAGCAAGCTGTCTGATCACTATTTTAAATCAGAATTATCTAACTTTATAGTAAATACACATTATAACTACCAAATTTCAATTCTACTGCTCTGTAGTATTCAAATTTGTTTACTGCTAGCCATTGCTCTTAAGAACTGATTTATATTCAATCTAACAATCAAATGCTCCCTGCCAACTATGTGTTGCCTAGGTGGTAGGAAGAGAAAAAGAAGCAACACTTCCTTGGCCATATAAACTGAACTAGTGGCAGTGAATGAGAAACAGGCCTGGGGGCGGCTTCAGGGGACTTGGCAAAAAGCTTTGTTTCTTCTGAAGGCTCTTACTTTGTTCTGTGGTTAATTTAAGTATCTTTTGTTCAATATGACTTCCAGATCAAAAATTCTATCTAAGAAGGCCTTTGTCTTCCACTATTGTCATTATTACTCTTCCCATCACAGCCTACACAAGTTTGGAAATGTAGAATGACTGAGTTCTTCCCAGGGAGGAGGTGGGAGCTAGCCAAGACACTACCTATACTGAAGAGTATGTATGTTACTACAAGTCTCCCTTAGCTACAGTGAATGTAAGAAAATAGTTCAGACAAAGCACAGCAGAGAGGATTTGCATTACAATTTGTAAAAGTGGTAACTATAGGGCTTTACAAATGGTGGCAAGCATGGTGAAGCATGCTGTAATCCTCATAATCTTTAAAGAGGCAGAAGGACTGTGAGGTAAGAATCCAGCCTGTGCCATACCAGCCAGTGAGACCATGTTTAAACAACAGGTTCTCTCTCTCTCTCTCTCTCTCTCTCTCTCTCTCTCTCTCTCTCTCTCTCTCTCT
>CAJQZJ010032031.1:14013559-14025843 GCA_907164525.1 Lophiomys imhausi | reverse complement strand
TGTGTGTGTGTGTGTGTGTGTGTGTGTGTGTGTGTGTGTGTGTGTCTTTCTCTCTCTCTCTTAAATACAAGGTCTCACTATGTAGCTCTGGCTGGCCTGGTATTAGGGTGGACTGGAGACCAAGGTGACCTTGATATCACAGAGAGCCCCCAGCCTCCACCTCTGAAGTGCTGGGGCTAAGGTTGTGAACCACCATACTCAGCTGGACAACAGGATCTTAATGTAAGCCTTTACACTGCCAGAGTCCACAAGGCCAATCATTTTTTTTTTTTAAAGATTTATTTATTATGTATACAGTGTTCTGTCTGCAGGTATATCTGCAGGCCAGAAGAGGGCACCAGATTTCATTATGGATGGTTGTGAGCCACCATGTGGTTGCTGGGAACTGAACTCATGACCTCTGGAAGAGCAGCCAGTGCTCTTAACCGCTGAGCCATCTCTCCAGCCCAAGGCCAATCATTTTTGACCAACCAATCAAGATCAGACTTGGGCATGAGCTAGTATTTCAGCTCACATCAATCTTTAAAGGCATTGTTAGCCTGAGCAACCCATTTACAGAAACAACAATGTATAAATGTACCCACTGCAGGCTCAGGCGTTCAAAAATAATGTATGTGACCCATCATCAGCACTGTTCTTCTATAATGAAGATAGATTTGCATTTCATCCAACCCCATCACTGATAACCTTTGTCTATCGTTCATAACTGGCCAGCCCATCAGGTGTTCAAAAGTCATTCATCCAGAAAAACTAGGACTCTAATCCGCTCTGCTTTTCAACTTAGTCCTTATTTGAATCAAGCACTTACTAAGCACTTGCTATATGGTAAGCACTGTGTACATCACCATGGGATACAAGTTAAGTGAATCTACCCATGACCTTCTTAGATAAGACAGATGGTTAAGCAAAAACTGTGTGCTCGACTAGGGTTATATCCAAGTTTCCATGACTTATTAAAACAGTACAGAGAAAAAGGAGTTCTATGAAAGCTAACTGAATATTCTCCAGGAGACATAGAATTTGAAGTGAAAAAAATATATTTTAAAAAGAGGGCTTTCTAGTCACTGGGATATTATACATAAAAGCATGGCCAGTTTAGAAAGCACAGATCTATATGGCATGAATGTGAGGTACTGGGTAGAGAAGAAATGTGGAAAGGTTAGGAAATTATAGAACCATAAAAAAAAAAAAGCCACATCATGCAAAGTCCATGGGCTGAAATAGCCTCTAAACAATGGGAAATTATTTAACAGTTTCAGTAAAGGACATTTTTAGGTTTGACCTCAAACATGAAAGGTAGGAATGGAAGTTCACCAGGAAATCCTCCAACAAATAATTTAGTTAACATCCCTAGTATTGTAGACAGCACATAGCCCCAGACCTCACAGAACTTAGTCTTGGTGAAAGATGAAAGACAAACTAAAACAGCAGCAGTATAGATGGAGACAAGACGAATCTCATGACACTTACTCCATGTATAGGATGGAAAAGAAATCTAGGATGAATTTCTTGCTCTAGGCTCAAGGATCCAAGTCAATAGGAACAGAGAGAAAGCCAGAGCTTGGAAGGAAAGGAATGTCCAGATGGAGCTGTTTAATGAACAATTCACTTACCTAGGCTGGAGAAGGGATTGAAAGTAACAGTGAGATGGCTCTAGAAGCCTTGGACAATAAATGAAGTCAAGACCCGACAATACTAGCAGATAATAGCTGCTTACAGGACAGGTTAGTAAAGAAAGGTGTGGTGACTCGTACCTGTAACCAGAACTCAAAAGGCCAAGGCAAGATAACTGCTGCAAGTCTGAGGCCAGTATGAGTCTCAGGGTAAGACTCAGACTCAAAAGAAAAAAAAAAAACTGCTTTAAGCACACACATGGGGGGGATGGGGCAATATTCTGATCCATCTATCTGTCCTACTATGAAATGCTCACCAGAATTTAAAACAATGGAAAATTTTTCACATTAACAAGTAATCCAGATCAGCAGTGTTCCCTGAAAATTAGGAAAATCTGACCATGTCAAGTCATATTTCCGCATGACAATAAACTACAGAGATCGTAATAACTTGTTAGAGTTCACACTGTTTTACCACAGTCCTCATAACGTCTAAGTGTCCTATAGTTGGCCTGATTCACTCTCTAATCACTTGGTTGTTGCAGGCAGCAGTTTATGGTCCCTAACTTTTTTGGGGGGGGTTTTTTTTTTTTTTTTGGTTTTTCGAGACAAGGTTTCTCTGTGTAGCCCTGGCTGTCCTGGACTCACTTTGTAGACCAGGCTGGCCTCGAACTCGCAAAGATCCGCCTGCCTCTGCCTCCCAAATTCTGGGATTAAAGGCGTGCGCCACCACTGCCCGGCTTATGGTCCCTAACTTTAACGGAGAAGATTTAATTTTAATCAGTACAGTGCATTAAGCTAGCTCCCTATTAGCATGGGTTTTACTCTGAATGACTATTTCACTAATGATAAAACATTCTATTGTCCCCCAGTTATGAATCTACAAACAGAGAAACTCTGTCTCAGGGGTGGGGGGGGAAACAGAGTCAAATGGCAGGTGAACCACGTTAATGGCAAGTTCTAATGTCAAACAAGCTCATCCAACACCATAGTTTCCTGGAGCACAAGTTAAGCTGCCTTGGCAGCAGCTGTGTATTCTGACCCAGCAACTGAGACTGGGTCCATTAACTAAGGCTGGATATGTGTTAGCAGAGCGGCCTGGTCCACTAGAGCCCTATCTAAGAAGACACTGTGAACAGGCTTCCAAACTGCTAAGGCTTTCTTCCATGTGCAAATACTTCATGCTCTCTCTTGACTCAAAATTCTTCCACAGGCTTTATAACCACTTACAGTTGTCTTCTAGAGAGCCAATAATTAACAGGAAAATACACCATAAGTACAGGCCAGTATCTTCCTTACCACCCACTTTCTTGACCCCTTCCACTTCATGGATTGGGAATTGTACAGTGAAAAAGAATATAGCAGTCTATCCCAGACACCTCATTTTAGAAATGAATCTCTGGGGCTGGAGATGTAACTGGGTGGTGGAGTACTGCCTAGCATGTGCAAGGCCATGAGTTCAATTCCCAGGAGAAGGAAGGGGGAGGCAGAAAAGAGAGAGAGAGGGAAGGAAGGAGGAAGGGAGAGGGAGGGGAACAACGAAGTTTGAAAAGCTTATTTCTCTTAAAAAAATTAGAGACTGGGCAAATACTAAAGTGGTCTTCATGCTGATTTCAAACATACATACCTAAGTGAATTCTAAATCCCCCAACTCCCAAGTTTAGTCCTACCTCTAATGATAATAAATCAAGCATTAACTATAGGAAAATAAAAAAGAAGGGCATTTTGTTTGGTTTGGTTTTTGGTGTTAAAAAGATTACTTAAAGGAGAACTCAGTAGCATCCCCAATGGTTATAATTAGTAATCACTGCATATTCATAAATACTGATGAGGAAGGAAAGATCTTTGGATGACCTGCATGCTGTCTTTAATAATAAGTGTTTCAAGTAGAGTGCAAATTCCTTAGGGAAACTGTGACTTCAGGTTTAAGAATGGTTCTTCCCTCACAGCCATGGCACAGAATAGGAACTCAGAAAAGAACTGCTCACTGAAATAAGGAAAATGATTAATTTTCCTATTTTCTCTATTATTATGTCTCTTTAAGTGATAAAGTGGGTTTCAATGCTGTTTCTGAAGTTATTTTTCATGATCCTATAATCCTATAAAAATCGCAAGAAAGCTTGAAGCTGACAATGAATGAACAGGATTAGTCTGACAGACAACTGTCCTGGTTTCTTTCCTATCAGCTACAAGCTTTCCACAGGCAAGATCAGTCAGGCTCATTTGGGCTTGGTCTCCTTAACTGTTTATTTACTTAGGAAATATCAACAGAGTAGAGGCTAAGGGTCCTTGGCATCCACATAAAAGCTGGTAGCAGCAGCACATGTCTTACAGAAAAAGAAGGTATCCCAGAGGTACCCTGACCAACAAGTCTAGCCCATCAGTGAGCTCCAGATTTAACAAAAAGATCCTACACCAAAAAATTAAGGTGTCAAGCTACTAAGGAAAATATCCAACATCAACCTCAGGCCTCCACCTGCAGGCCAAATGTACAACACAGGAATACACAGACACCGACACACACACACACACACACACACACACACACACACACACACACTCAGAGCTAACCTGGTTTCAACTAGCTTTTTATGTTGAACCAGGACGAACCTACAATGTAGGCTTTTTTCCCTTCTGATTAATTACTGGTGCCAAAATCTGAAATAGTAACCCAGTGGCAAAAGTCTTTAAATGTCTTTATTAATGCTAAGAGCCATTCCACTTGCTAATTGGAGATTATTCAGAGTCCTTTTACAATACAATAATTGAATTTGGCTCCAGGCCATAATAAACACTCTGACCCATATTAAATCGGGGCCAAAAGCAACATTTCACTATTTCTTTGTTAGCGGACAAACAGTACTCAAGCCTCAATTTCTCCACAAGCAGCCAGAGCTCAAAATCCTATTCTATGAAATACAGAATCAAATGACAAGAATGCCAATCAAAGTGCCTAAAAAAGAGACTTACAGGACATCTGCACTAAATAAACGTCCAAAGCTGTATCTTTAAGAGCTTTTCTTCTAGACCAAGCATGGTGGTTCATACGTTTAATCCCAGCACACCAACCAGAGGCAGGTAGATCTCTGTGAGTTCTAGGCTAGCCTGGTCTACAAATCGAGTCCAGGACAGCCAGGGCTGTTACATAGAGAAACCCTCCTCAGAAACAAAACAGCTTTTCTTCTGTGTTTTGTTTTGTTTAACTGGGGAGGGGGGTGGTCAGCAAGCACATATACCAAATGTACCAAGCAACATGTAGTGGTCAGAAGACAAACTTCACTAGAATTGCTTCTCTCCTTCCACCTCAATGTGGGTTACGGGGACTGAACTCAGATGATCAGGCTTGTACAGCAAGCACTTTTGCCCACAGAGCTGTCTTGGCCACCTTCTTCTGAGAATTTCTTTCCTTTTTTTTTTTAACAAATATAAATGCAATTCAATGTGACTCCATACAGACTGAGCACAGACTCAGTTGCAAACTTGCTGCAAAGTGAAATAAGAGAACAGCGCTGTATCTCCAGACCAAACTAGCCAAGATGGATTAATAGAAAAAGCCACAAGCCATCCCCAGCAATGCTGCTTGGGTTGGTGCTGTCCGCAGACTAACATCTCATCCTTGCTCCTCATGCAGCATTGACATAGCGGGCTAGCCAAGAGGAAGATCAAACTTGTTTCCTTTGCTTACAGTACAAAATATCAATACCACAATCTAGATACTGAACATTTGTCAGAGATAACTGAACCATTTAGGATGATCCAGCCCTACTATCTCAGATGACTATTCCCTGCTGGGCAAAATGAAGACTGAATCAGGAAGAATTGAGAGAATAAACAGTCCATTAGTTTGTCGTTTAAAAAAAAAAAAAAACAAGTATAACAGAGGGCTGGAGAGAAATGACTCAGTCATTAAGAGCTCTGGCAGCTCTTTCAGAGGACCCAGATTCAATACGCGGCGCCCACAGCTTTACAGCCATCTGTGACTGCATGCAGTTCTAGGGGATCCCACACCACCTCTGGCTCCTCGACACAATGCATGCATAGAGGACACAGACATACGTGTTACGTTTCATTGCAGTCTAGACTTCATGGGAGAGAACAGGGTAGGGCAGCACTAGATTCTGATATTGGTTCGCTTCTCCTCAGCCAGAGGAAAATGCTTTATAAACACTGTTCATTATGTCTGAAAATACATTTTCTTGTTCTTAAAATGAGGCCATTGCATTAGAACCTCTCTGGCTCTATTTACAAGTCTCTAAACCTACTTTGTGGTTTGACATGTTCTTTTGGTTGTTTTTGATTTTGTTTTGTTTTTAAA
This sequence comes from Lophiomys imhausi, assembly GCA_907164525.1. NCBI lineage: Eukaryota > Metazoa > Chordata > Mammalia > Rodentia > Muridae > Lophiomys > Lophiomys imhausi. The sequence continues at coordinate 14,019,915 of CAJQZJ010032031.1, read as the reverse complement.
TGTATATTTATTACTTCAATTTACATCTCCATCACAGTCCCCTTCTGGGCCCACCCTCACACCCTCCCTTGGTTGTTTTTTTAAAGAGGTCAGATAGTAAATATTTTAGGCCTTGTGAGTCATATGGTCTCTGTCACAATTTTTCAACTGTCATTTTTAAGTATGAAAGTAGCCATACAATGTAAATTAGCAGGCATGGCTATAGCCCAAATTTGCTTTTTCTTTATGGACATTGAAATTCAAACTTTTTATCATTTCAAATATCATGAAATAGTCTTTTATTTTTTCCAAAAGATTAAAACTGTGAATATTGAGCTGGAATTGCACATCTGTAGTACTGAGATGTGAAGCTGAGGCAGGAGGATGGCTTAAAGTTCAAGGTTAGTCAAAAATGTAATTATTATTCCTAGCCCCTGGACAATAGAAATTTGGCAGAGGTTATAGTATGCAGAGCCCTGTTCTCAATAAAAAAATAAGACCAGAAAGGAATTGCAGTATGACAGTCTTCAACAACTGGAATAAGAAATTTAGGGCTGAAGAGATGGCTCCAGCATTTGTTCTTGCAGAGGACTAGGTTCAATTCCCAGTACCAACACACAGTGGCTCACAACAGTTTATAACTCCAGTTCTAAGGGAATCAGACACCCTCTTCTGACCTCCCTGAGTACCAGACACACAAGTAGTACACATTCATTAAGCAAAATACTCATATACATAAATTAAAATTTAAAAAACTAAAAAAAAAATGTATATTAACTAGAAGGCTCTGTGGAGGAAGCTTAGCAGATCTCTCAGCAGGAAGATGTTGAGATGAGGATTACACTTAAGAAAGATTTATGGATGTGAGGGGGATCTTGGGACATCTGTCATCCCATTGATCGCCAGGGTTGATTCGGCTGATCTGGCGGGCTGGGAAGGTGTCCCTTCCTCCCTCACCACTCCATGTGTGTCCTTCCCGAAGCTGCGAGCTTGGTGGAAAGAGGACGATCTTCCCCAATAGAGAAGGACCAGTTTTCGGTCAAGGGTATACCGAAGAGTTCAGTGCTCCCCTGCTAGAACCTCCAAACAAGCTCTCAAGAAAGATTTACTTGGTAACAATGGGTAGAGGGAGAGATACAGAGCCAATTGGTCTAAAACAAACTAATAGTTTTGAATATAAAAAAGAAAAACCCAAAGAGAAAGCTCAGACAAATCTCATTGAAAAAAATGAAAAGTTTACTTATTTCATTCCTAAGCATAAGTTTAAAGGGTCCATTTCCAGGCAAGAAATGTGAAAAAAAGAGATATCTCTTTCTCCTTCCTGATGTAGCATGACTCAGGAAACAAAGATATCTGTCTTTTGACAGAAGCATAGACCAGCCTAGGCTAGTCTTCTGCATGCATCAAGTAAAATGTAACACTAAAGTGTTGGTTTTGGAGATGCAATAGCCATGGCACTTTTAGACGTGACGTTCACTGACTTACAGCTTCTTCACTCAGGAAACAGTTCAAAGCAGGAAATAACATTTATCATGTATACAGTGATACACCATTGCCCTCAGAATTATTAAATCAGTCTGCTGGTATGGCTCAGAAATTTTATATATCTTCTTGCTTTGATAGTGAGAAGAGGGAAAGGGCAAGAAAGAAAGAGACAGAGGGAGAAAGAGAGAGAGAGAGACAGTGAACTCAGTAGTGCTGCAGATACAATCAGTTGAATTAAAATATTAACATTTCACCCGATGGGGAGTACTAGATAGATCCCTTCTAGAACTCAAAGCTGGATGCTGGGCAGGAGTCAGAAGGAGGGATAGAAACACATGAATAAAAGTACTTCTAACTTGTAAGATGGTTTGATAAGAACCACAGTCAAGTCTTATGGAAACCAAGAGAGAAATTTCAACAGAGCAGGTGAAGAACTTCATGGAGCACCATGTATGTTGGGCTCATTCCAACAAGAGAGGAAGGGTAGTCGGGCGTGGTGGCGCACGCCTTTAATCCCAGCACTCAGGAGGCAGAGGCAGGTGGATCTCTGTGAGTTCGAGGCCAACCTGGTCTACAAAGTGAGTCCAGGACAGCCAGGGCTACACAGAGAAACCCTGTCTCAAAAAAAAAAAAAAGGAGAGAGAGAGAGGAAGGGTAGTCCAGGCAGTGGGAATACCAGAAGCAAAAATGTGGGAGAATACTGAACTATCTTTTTTTTTTTTTGAGATAGTCCCTTTCTATATGAACTTGGCTGTCCTAGACCTTGTTCTAGACCAAGCTGGCCTCGAACTCATAGAGATCTATAGTACTAATAAGTATTCTACAAAATATGATGATGGAAAAATTGGACTGACAGTATGACAAGTCACAATGTGTACAAAAGGGGAACATATATCTGACTGAACCTGTATCTAAACTCTCCCTAAGCACTCCTAAGACACTGTTTCATATGAGGATGGAGAGAACCCAGGCGCTGGAATGCAAAGTGAGAAGAATCTTTCAACCCTTTATCTTTTAAGTTTTAAACTAGGTGGCTGTTTTATATATCAGTTTTTCTCTCCTTTCTCTGTGGCTAGTGTATATGGCAAAAAAGTTCCTTCCCTAGCAGGCTTGATCTGCCTTAGTAGTCTCATTGCTAACCCTTCCCTACTGCTAACTACACACTTTTAACTCTTCTCTCTTTATATTCACTTGCAATAGATTTTCTCAGGCTAATTCCCTCACATTTCAAAAATAGACTCTGTAAAGTAAAACAAACCTCCCTTGTCTTCCCACAACATTCTGACAAATGGCCTTTGGCCTGCTTTTGATTGCATGTGTACGCTCCAGCATCAGAGGCTGGTTCAGTGGTGGACCAGCCCAGGTCCACCAGAACTTTATACACACAGTGACAGAGTCCAAGTTTCTTAAGGCATTAAAACTATGATGAAATAGCAGCATTATTCTTAATATCCATAGACATATGCAACCCAGAATCTATCAAGAGATGGACTATATGAAGCTAAATGAGGTGGAATATACAAAACAAAGGCCCAAACAGACATTTCAGTGGCGTAAAGGTGCTTGCCACCATGCTTGATGACCTGAAAGGTGACATGACAGAGAGAGAGAACTGGCACTACAAAGATGCCCTCTGACCTCTACATGTATGAGGGCATACATGCTCATGTGCACACACACACACAAACACCCCCACGTAATTTAAAATGTTTAAATATAAATATTACATATTCACAACAAAATGTAACTCAGTCTTCAAAATGAACACAATTCTAACACATGCCAAAAAGAGCCCTGTAGACACCAGGCTAGTGAAATAAACCAGTCACGAAAGCATACATATCGTGGGGCTAAGAATGTAGCTCTGTAGGTAGAGTGCTTGCCTAGAATGCATACAAAGCCCTGGATTCAATCCACAGAACTACAAAAATTTTTTTAAAAGACAATATTGCAGAATTCCAAAGGTTACAAAAGTATTCAAATTCACTGAGACAAAAAGTAACGGTATGTGCCAGTAGGTGGAAAGGAGACATGTGGTTTCAGTTGGGAGAGGCATACTATGGTATGGTTGTACAACAATGTGAATGTATTTAATAACACAAGACTGTATATGTAAAAAATGTAAAATATTAAGCATATCTTACCACAATAAAATAAACCTTTTTTGTTTTGTTTTGTTTCTCTGTGTAATCCTACCTCTCCTGGACTTGCTTTGTAGACTAGGACGGCCTCAAACTCACAGAGATCCACCTGCCTCTGATTCCAAAATGCTGGGATTAAAGATGTGCGCCACCATGCCTGGCTTCAAAATAAACTTTCTAAGAACCAAAGATGGGGACTGGAGAGGTGGTTCGACAGGTAAGAGCACTGGCTCTTCTTCCAGTTCCAGAGGTCCTGAGTTCAATTCCCAGCAACCACATGGTGGCTCACAACTATCTGTAATGGAAACTGATTCCCTTTTCTGGTGTGCATGAAAACAGAAAGAAAAAAAAGGAACCAAAGATGGGGCTGAGGAGATGGCTCAGAAGGTTCACTCAGTAAAGTAGTTGTCACAGAAAAATGAAAACCTGAGTTTGGATTCCAGGGCCCACATTAAAAAAAAAGCTAGGTGTGGCAGCAAACACAGCTGTAATCCCAGAGTTGGGGAAGGGCATGCAGGAGGATCCCTGGAGGTTGCTGGCCAGCCATCTTAACTGACCTTGAAGCTCCAAGTTCACTGAAAGATGGTGTCTCCAAAAATAAGGTGGAGGGTGATTGAAGAAATCACCAAACATCAGCCGTTGGCTGCCACAAGAACACACACACACACAGGCAGTGGGGAGAACCAAAGATATCTACACTCTCAAGACAAAATATTATCCTGACATTGAACATTTTACAAGTGCTTTGTATTCTTAACTGTAGTATCAAGTCCTAGAAGTTTCTGTGCTCCGAGATGCTTCCAATTAAAACAATATTCTCAGTATTAGTATTATAAATATGATTAAGGAACAAGAGCATCAAAACTGGAGCACTTACCTGCTCTTGCAGAGGTCCCAGGTTTGGTTCCCAGAACCCACAAGGCAGCTCACAACCATATGCAACAATAGTTCCAAGGGATCTGGCACCTCTTCTGGCCTTCATAGGCACAAAACATACATGCGGTGTATTAACATATATAAAGGCAAAACACTAAGGGAATTCTGTCTTTTTGTTTTGTTTTGTTTTTTTGAGACAGGGTTTCTCTGTATATCCGTGACTGTCCTGGACTAATTTTGTAGACCAGGCTGGCCTTGAACTCACAACAGAGATCTGCCTGCCTCTGCCTCCCCAGTGGTGAGATTAAAGGTGTGCAACACCATGCCCGGCTTTTTTTTTTTTTTTTTTTAAGAAATATGAAGCTACTTCAGTCTGTAGCATAATGGCTATAATGGGTACTCCTAATATCTATCATATTAAACTGGCTGTTTCACATACTGATGAATTCTATTTTTCATAAATGTAACATATTTAGCTCCTCTTGGAGGGATGTCTCCATCTTATTATCTCATTGAGCAGCCTGGCTACCCCTTCAGTTGTTTGTTAATAAGATTTATTTTTTAGTTTTACTCTTGTATATATGTCCATGTAAACATATGCAGTGTGTGCAGGTACCCACAGAGGCCAGAAGGGGCATTAGTTCCCCTGGAGCTGGAGTTGAGTCACATGTAGTTAGTTGTGAGCTGCCTGATGAAGGTGCTGGGGATTGAACTTGGAACCTCCTGAAAAGTGAGAAGTCCTCTTAACTGCTAAGCTACTTCTCCAGTCAGTTTGTATGTTGGTTAGTTGGTTTAGAAAATAAGACAATAGCCCAAAATATGGTGAAAGCCACCTGTAATCCTAGTACTTGAGACACAGGGGCAAGAGAATCAGGAGTACAAAGTCATCTTAGGCTACATAATAAGTTAAAAATCACATTGAACCACAGGAGACCCTGTCTCAAAATAAATGCATAAGAAAGGGGCTGGACAGGTGGCTCAGAGATTAAGAACACATACTGCTCTTGCAAAGGACCCAAATTTAAATTCTAGCACTCATAGCTAGTAGCGCACAACCAGCTCCAGGGCATCAGCACTCAAATGCATATAACTCACACACACACACACACACACACACACACACACACACACACACAAATATAATAAATCATTTTTAAATGAGGGCGAGGAAAGAAGGAAGAAAGGTAGGACACTATCACTTAGACTAACAGTTCAAATCCTAAGCCTCAACTCTTGCTTTAAATTGGGATTAGAATGGAGCACTTTTTCCTTGCTGTTATTCTAATCAAACGGAAGCAATTAAAAATTCAAAACGGGGGTGGGGGGTGGCGGGGGTCGGGGTAGAGGAGGCTGGAGAGATGGTTCAGTGGTTAAGAGCACTGGCTGCTCTTCCAAAGGACACGGGTTCAAATCCCAGCACACATGTGGGGACCCGGGAAATGGAGGCTTATGAGAAACACCTCATGGCTGGGAAAATGAAAGTAACTTGTGGGAGATATCTAAGATGGCAATGGCCAGAAGATGCAGGGGCCGAGTTGAAGTCAGATCATGGGTATAGCTGATTGGGTGAGCAAGACTTCCGCGCTTGTGATCAGTGCATGTCACCATGTTACCAGCCTTGTGCCATTTGGTGTGACAGGATGACCTTTAATGTGATCGGCCCATTTGGTTCTGTATATAAGCCAGAAAATGAAACATTTAAAACGGGAAATACTTAGACATCACCCTTGTGTCTGTCTTCGGAGTGAAGGCTGGAGGTTCGGGCAGGCAGTGTACTCACCTTTCCCTGAGAACCCCCTTGTGTGGTGACTGCTGTGTTGGGGGGTCGACACACACACACACACACACACACACACACACACACACACACACACA